>PVHX01007148.1:49421-93944 GCA_004024805.1 Geosciurus inauris | reverse complement strand
AAATGGTAGTTAATAATATTGTTTAACAAAGCTTAGACAAAATAAGAATCATTCATACAACCACATTTCTGAAATGTGGGCACCCCTTTCTGAAATTATTCTGAAATCTCTCAGCACCAAAAGACACATTTCCTTAGGATTTCTTTCTCCTCAGAATTATGTTTTGTTTTCTTTGGGAGTGGGGACTAAACTCAGGGGTACTTAACCACTGAGCTACATCCCCAGCCCATTTTTTACTTTTTATTTTGAAACAGGGCCTTACTAAGTTGCTCAGCACCTCACTAAGTTGCTGAGGCTGGCTTTGAACTTGCAATCCTCCTGCCTCAGCCTCCTGAGCTCCTGGGATTACAGGTATGCGCCACCATACCCGGTTTATCTTTTCTTTTGTTTTTTTTTTTGGTACTGGAGATTGAACTCAGGAGTACTTAACCACTGAGCCACATCCCCAGCGCTATTTTGTGTTTTATGTAGAGACAGGGTCTCACTGAGTTGCTTAGCGCCTTGCTGTTGCTGAAGCTGGCTTTGAACTAGTGATCCTCCTGTCTCAGCCTCCTGAGCCCAGTCTGTCCTTGTATCTTGTTAATATCAAACAAGTCTGGATTTAAAATCTGATTCAGCTGGGGTGGTGGTGCAAGCCTGTAATCCCAGCACTTAGGGAGGCTGAAACAGGAGAATCACAAGTTCAAAGCCAGCCTCAGCAACAGCGAGGCACTAAGCAACTCAGTGGGACCCTGTCTCTACATAAAACTCAAAATAGGGCTGGGGATGTGGCTGAGTGGTCGAGTGCCCCTGAATTCAATCTCCAGTACCAATAAATTTAAAAAAAAAATCTGATTCAGGGCTGGGAATGTAGCTCAGCAGTAGAGCATGTGCTTAGCATGCTTGAGGTGCTGGGTTCAATTCCCAGCACCAAACAATTTAAACAAATTTTTTCAAGTCTGATTCAGACACGTACTTTTTATGTTCTGGGTAAGTCATCTAACCTCCTGAAGCCTCAGGTTTATTCATCGGTAAAACTGGCACAATAATGAATAAGGACAGATAGTTGATTGTGAGGCAATACCAGAAATGAGACCCAATTAAGATCTCCTTCCTATGAAAAGAGCACACTAAGAAGCCAGGTGCTGTGGTGTACGCCTGTAATCCCAGCACTTTGAGAGGCTGAGACAGGAGGATCAAGAGTTCGAAGCCAGCCTTAGCAATGGCGAGGCGCTAAGCAACTGAGTGAGACCCTGTCTCTACATAAAACACAAAATAGGCCTGGGGATGTGGCTCAGTGGTCGAGTGCCCCTCAGTTCAATCCCCAGTACCAAAAAAAAAAAAAAGCACACTAAGAGATTAACCACTAGAAACACTAATGGGGCCTCTTTCAAATGTAAAGAACATAAGGCTTATGGTGAGTGTGAATATTCCAGCCAATTCCTTTGGTGGGGAACATAGAAAGTAGGGCTAAACCCTGACGAAAGTGACAAAAAGGATTCAAACACAAAGGCTAAGACTAAAGCAGCTGGGAGCAGTGGCACAAGCCTGTAATTGCAGTGGGTGGGGAGGCTGAGGCAGGATGTTGGCAAGTTCAAAGCCAGCCTTAGCAAAAGCGAGGCACTAAGCAGCTCATTGAGACCCTGTCTCTAAATAAAATATAAAAAAGGGCTGGGGATGTGGCTTAGTGGTTGAGTGCCCCTGTATTCAATCCCCAGGAATACCCCAAAACCCTCATCAAAAATAAAAGGGCTAGAGATGTTCCTCTGGGTCAATGGTAAAGTGCCCCTGAGTTCAATTCCTACTACCAAAAAAAAAAAAAAAAAAATGCAAAGGAGGTAGAGAAGGTGTAGGAATGTAGGAATGTGTTCAGCAAGGTGGAGGTTTGGAACTGGGGCTTGGACAGCAATGAGTACCTACAGAGGGAAGAGGAACCGTGATTTTTTGAAGTCCTTTCCAGGCCTATCTACTAGAATAGGAAAGAAGAAAAGAACTCAGGTCAGGATTCTGTGCTGTCATATGATCATATAGTCAGTTTTTCTCTATCTAGAAAATCACGGCACAAATACATAAGAAGTAGAAGGGAGCCTCAGGAAGCCCCTATTTTGATAAATATAGTTTACTGATGTGCATGTAATTGGTAGTTTTTCAATATGCATCTAAAGCCTATTCATTAACAGGATTGGAATTATACAATGTATCCATGTATCCAGCATTACATGGTGCTCCATTAAAAATATGTACAATTTTTGTTTTCATGTATCAGTTTAAAAAAAAAATTGTAAAATCTTACATTCCCAGTCAGTTCAATGCAATTTCAAGAAATGTGTTAGATGCTGGGTGCAGTGGCTCATACCTTAATCCCAGCAGCTCAGGAGGCTGAGGCAGGAGGATCTTGAGTTCAAGGTCAGCCTTAGCAAGTTAGGCCCTAAACAAGTCAGTGAGACCCTGACTCTAAATAAAATACAAAAAAAAAAAAAAAAAAAAAAAGGCTGGAGATGTGGCTCAGTGGTTAAGTGCCCCTGGGTTCAATCCCTGGTACCAAAAAAAGAAAGAAAGAAAGAAAGAAATGTGTTAGACTTTGGACTAGGTGTTGTTCACTGTATAGGGTCCCTGCCTCCAAGGAGATAATTGAAGATATTCAGGAAAAATGAAAGATGAGGTGCTATGGAGGGAGCAGCATGGTGGATTTAACCTAATGTAGAAAGTAAGAAAAGGTGAAATGTCTTATAAATGCAATTTGAAGGACAAGAATAACTTAGGCCAGAACAGAGAAGACAAAAAGCTCCAGGCCGATTAAATAGAAGGTGAAAAGGAAATCACAGAAGTCATGGGCAAGCATGCATGTGCACACACACACACACAACCACACACAACATATGAGCACAAATGGAGGGTGGCAAACAGGTGATTTCTTCATTCTTCAAGGCATGTTAAGGAGTGTTCTCCTTTTTCAAAAGGGTAGTGAGTGACTTGTTCTGGTCTGTGTTCCACTATGTGTCATTGTATTATGTATGTATGATGTTTCTCATTCTTCTTCTTCTTCGGACTGGGGATTGTATGCAGAGGGACTTTGAAGGGTTATGGAAAATAATATTCCTACAAGACAGCTCCCTGGGAAATTGGGGGTGAGGGACAATGTGACTCAGGAGGAGGGAGGGGAAATTAGCCAAACATTAAACCTGTTATTAAACCAATACATCCTTTCCTAGTAATGATGGGCCCTGAGGGAAAAAGCAAACTTTATCCCTTCCCGGGTTCATCCCCAGCATCTCCACCAAAAGCAAACATTTGCCCCTTCCCAGCCCCAATGGGTCCTGAAGGAAGGAGGCAAATACTGAAATTCTGGGCCCTGGACTTTTACCCTTTCCTATTGCAGATGAGTCCTGGAAGGAGAAAAGCAAACAGGGAAGCTCTAGGTAACAATGGGTCCCAGAGGAAGGAAGACCAGCAGTGGACACCGAGTTGTGAGCATTTTCCCAGTGACAATGAGTTTCAAACTTTTTATAACTGCCCTCCTGAGTTAAAATTTTAACCTGCACAGCTAGGTCCCTGACTGTCCAAACTGCATGTGTGCAGTCTCCAATGCTTAATTTGCCTTCATTGTAAACTATAAAACCCAGACTTCTTTTGCAACTCATGGGCCATTTCCTGTACCCAGAAAATGAGCTCTCCCATGCCTGAGGGATTGACTTCACTGCAGAATAAAGAAAGCTTGCTAATCTGAGGTTTGCTTCTTGTCTTCTGCCTCCATCATTTGTGGACCATGTGCTTATAGGCTTTACTACTGAACCAAATCCATAGGCCCCCCCCCCTTTTAAATTTTAAGACAGGGTCTCACTAAGTCTCTGAGGGCCTTGCTAAATTGCTGTGGCTGGTGTGGAACTTGCTATCCTCTTGCCTCAGTTTCCCAAGTCAGTAAGATTACAGCATGTGCCACCATGCCTGGACCAAATTATGCAGCTTTAAAATGATTCCAAACACTTCAATAGTTTAGATGTGAATAACAGGTTTTGCTGTAATTTGAAAGTGGAGTGTATTCTCCTGTACACTCCTGATGTGCATTCTTATCAGGCCCTACATGTGAGAAACTGGAGTGAACTCCCTCTCCTCTCCAGAATATGACCCCATACCTAATCAGTCCCCATATGTGAATTACCAGCCTCAACTTCATTGTTATGGGCTTCATTGTGTTAGTCAGATTTCTTTTTTTTTTAAAAATATTTTTCAGTTATAGATGGATGCAATATCTTTCTTTATTTTTATGTGGTGCTGAGGATCGAACCCAGTGCCTCACATGTGTGAGGCAAGCGCTCTGCCACTGAGCCACAACTCCAGCCCTCAGATTTCTTTTACTGTAACAAATACCTGAGATAATCAACTTACAAAGAGAAAAAAATGATTTTGGCTTACAACTTTGGGGGTTTCAATCCATGATCAATTGGTGTCACTGCTTTTGGGCCCGTGGAGAGGCAACACTTTATGGCATAAGCATGTGGTCACACTGGAGTTGTATACCTCACAGAAGTCATGGGAAAGATAGAGAAGAGGAAGGGGAAGGGTTCCACTCTCCCTTTCAAGTCCACATCCCCAGTGATCCACTAGGTCCTACTTCTTTTTTTTTTTTTTTAATATTTTTTAGTTGTTGATGGATCTTTTTATTTTATTCATTTATTATTTATATGTGGTGCTGAGGATCGAACCCAGTGCCTCATGCATGCTAGGCAAGCACTCTACCACTGAGCTACAGCCTCAGCCCCTAGGTCCTACTTCTTTTTTTTTAAATATTTATTTTTTAGTTTTAGGTGGACACAGTATCTTTATTTTATTTTTATGTGGTGCTGAGGATCGAACCCAGTGCCTCATGCATGCTAGGCGAGCACGCTACCACTGAGCCATAACCCCAGCCCTAGGTCCTACTTCTTAAAGGTCTCACCACTTTCAATAGTATCGGGCTGGAACTGTCCCTTCAATACGTGGGCTGTTGGGAGACATTTCAGATCCAAACTATAGCACACATGGAACTCAAGAGTTTGACAGACACTTTAAGAATTTATACTGGGCTGGGATTGTAGCTCAGCGGTAGAGCGCCTGCCTCTCATGCGTGAGGCCCTGGGTTCGATCCTCAGCACCACATACAAAGCAATAAAATAAAGACATTATGTCCATTTAAAAAAATTAAAAAAAAAAAAAAAAAAAGAATTTATACTGTGGCAGGCCACAGTCTGTCAGCTACCCCTCTAAGGACCAAGAGTTTATCCTACAACAGAGCCACCTCCTGTTAGCCTTGGTATCACTCTCCAGCCTTGAGGGGTCTTGTGTGGCAGAGGATGTCTGTTGTGTTGAATGCCATTTCTCTTGAGAAACTGCTTTGATAAAGGTGCCCTTTGAATTTTAAGTAAACTTTACTTTCTCCAGAGGACTTTTTCCATCCTAAATTGAGCAACTAGACTAATAATTTCAGAATGCACCTGGGGATGTAGCTTAAGGTAGAACACTATGCTTAGCATGTGTAGTGTGGGTGGGTGGGGGTGCTAGGTTGATCCCTAGCACACAAAAAGAATTGGAACTTGCTATTAGGTTAAGGTACCTCGTCTATCCAATGCATTCCCTGTGAGATTTGTTTTTATTATTTATTTATTTATTTATTTAGTTACTAAGCATTGAACCCAGGCAGCTCTACCACTGAGCCACATTCCTACCCCTTTAAATTTTTTATTTTGAGACAGAGTTGCTAAGATGCTGAGGCTAGCCTTGAATTTGCCATGTTTGTTCCTCAACCTCTGCCTCAGCTTCTGAAGTCACTGGGATTATAGGTGTGGGTCACTGTGCCCAGGTATTTTCATTTTTCATTATTCTCCGTCTCCACTCCTCCTCCTCCTCCTCCTTCTCTTATCCTTCTTTTTTGTACTGGGGATTGGACTAGAAGTGCTTAACCACTGAGCGACATCCCCAGCCCTTTAAAAATTTTTTAAAATTTTGAGAGAGGGTCTCATGAAGTTGCTTAGGGCCTTGCTAAATTGATGAGGCTGGTTTTGAATTTGCAATCCTCCTGCCTCAGCCTCCTGAGCTGCTGGGATTACAGGTGTGCCACCACACTGGCTAAATGTTCTACAAAACTTTTAAGAAGCTTAAACATCTCATAGTAGTTTAGATTTAAAAAAAACTTTTAGTTCATCCATATACTGGGATGCTAACTAGATTTTAAAGATACTGTAGAAAAATGACATAGAAAGATGTTCACTGAATGTTAAATGAAATGAAGGCATGAAAGAATACATGTAGTACCATCTCATTTTTCAAACATGCACACAGGCATCAGAGACAGGCACAATGGCGCATGCTTGTAATCCCAATGACTCAGGAGACTGAGACAGAATTGCAAGTTGTAGGCCAGTCTCTACAATTTAGCAGCACTTTTTCTCCAAACAAAAAATAAAAGGAGCTGGGTGCGGTGGCACATAGCTGTAATCCCAGCACTTAGGGAGGCTGAGACAGGAGAATCGTGAGTTCAAAGCCAGCCTCAGCAATAGCAAGGCGCTAAGCAACTCAGTGAAACTCTGTCTCTAAATAAAACACCAAAAAAATAGGGCTGGGGATGTGGCTCAGTGGTGGAGTAACCCTGACTTCAATCCCCGGTACCAAAAAAATAAAAAATTAAAAATTAAAAGGACTTGGGGATGTAACTCAGGGGTAGAGAACCCCTGATTCAATCCCAAGTATGCGGAATGGGAGAAGACATTGGAAGTCTAGAAACCTAAATGTCAACTTTCTTTCCATGTGGGATTATGGGTGAACCTTTTGCTTATTTTATGTATGTATGTATGTATGTATTTATTGGATTGAACCCGGGGTGCTTTACCACTGAGTTACATCCCCAGCCCTTTTATTTTTTGAGACAGGTCTCGCTAAGTTGCTTAAGGCCTGGCTTAATTGCTGAGGCTGGTTTTGAACTTGCTTCTTTTATTTCTTATTTTTTGGTACTGGGAATTAAACCCAGGGGCACCCAACTACTAAGTTACATCCCCATCCCTTTTTATATTTTATTTAGAGACAGAATCTTGCTAAGGTGCTGAGGGCCTTGCTAAACTGCTGAGGTTTGCTTTGAACTCATGATCCTCCTGCCTCAGCTTTCCAAGCCGCTACGATTACAGGTGTGCGCCATCGCGCCCAGCTGAACTTGCTTATTTTAAATGCTTATTCCACAACAAAATGTGCTATTTTGTGAATTTTGAAAATTATATGTCTAGGGTTTTCTGGGGTTCTTTTTCTTAACTTTGCTTGGACTTACACTGGCTTTATAAATTATTTGCTGAAGTGTAAATCTGTTTATTAAACTTTCCTCTGTTGTGCTCCCTTGCACGCTTTTCAAAGTGATTAGCCTGCATGTACTTACTTTTCAGTATCTTTATGGAGTCCTACGTCTCCTGCATAGAATTCTTAAGCTCGGAGAAGAGCCGCCGGGTCTGGATGGTGTGGACTTCAAGCCCCAGCAGGCATTGCGGCGGGCACTTCGGGAACTACGGAGTCCGGAAGGGGGGGTGCTGGAGCCCCTGGTCCTTTCCCTCCCAGAAGCCCTCGGGCGTCTTGGAACACCGTCCGTATCATGGCAGCTGGAGCCGGGACTGCGGGTCCCGCTTCCGGCCCGGGCGTAGTGCGTGACCCGGCGGCGTCACAGCCGAGGAAGCGGCCCGGCCGGGAAGGCGGGGAGGGCGCACGGCGATCGGACGCGATGGCGGGAGGAGGCGGGAGCAGCGACGGCAGCGGGCGGGCGGCGGGCCGGCGGGCTTCCCGCAGTAGCGGGCGGGCTCGGCGAGGGCGCCACGAGCCGGGGCTGGGGGGCGCGGCGGAGCGGGGCGCGGGGGAGGCACGGCTGGAGGAGGCGGTGAATCGCTGGGTGCTCAAGTTCTACTTCCACGAGGCTCTGCGGGCCTTTCGGGGTAGCCGGTACGGGGACTTCAGGCAGATCCGGGACATCATGCAGGGTGAGGGCCTGGCCGGGGAAAGGAGGGGTCTTTGGGCACTGGGTAGCGGTAGGGGTCGCCAAGCCAACGATGTCTTCTTTCTCAGCTTTGCTTGTCAGGCCCTTGGGGAAGGAGCATACGGTGTCCCGGTTGCTTCGGGTTATGCAGTGTCTGTCACGCATTGAAGAAGGGGAAAATTTAGGTATGGCTACGTTTGTGTTCTTCTCTGGGCTTGCTTACGTAGTGTTTTGTTTTCAAACTTATATTCGGAAACTGAAGGATTCCGGGTTAAGGTGCGCTACTGTTTCCATCACGGTGGTCTTTTTCATTCTACGATGGGTGTATTCTCTGGCTCGAGTTTACTCCAGTTAAGGTTCTTTTGGGTGCTTTTCAGTGTGTGTGTGTGTGTGTGTGTGTGTGTGATTTTTTTCCCTCCCACCTGTTAATTGTCAATACAACTTTGTTACTGTCGAAAGTGAGTTACAGTAATACGGACATATTCCCCCCATGTTAGAGTATTTTTCAGAGTATGAGCACATTTTTGTTTTGCGTTTTTTCCTCTGAATTGAAATTGGTAGCTGTTTAGCAAACTGTGTTCAGTTTCTGGCCGCTTATATCTGAAGGGGATGTGTTATCCCCATCTTGAGAGGCAAATGAATATGTTAAAAATAATTTTGCCATCCTGAAAAGTATTAAATGATAATCACTTTAAACTTATTGATTTGAATTTGCTGTTACCCTACATAAGCCTGTGGCAAGTATGTCAACAATATAAACGCAAATCTTCATATATTTGCATGTTCCTTTCCAATAAATGTGTATATTTTTTGGTCATAACTTCCATTCCTTAGAACAGAGCTTAAAGTGAAAACTGTGTTTTGTCTTAGACTGTTCCTTTGATATGGAAGCTGAGCTCACACCATTGGAATCAGCTATCAATGTTCTGGAGATGATTAAAACGGAATTTACACTGACAGAAGCAGTGGTCGAATCCAGTAGAAAACTGGTCAAGGAGGCTGTAAGGCTCTAATTTTTATTTCTTTTCTTTTTTATACAAAAATTAGGGGTCTTTGAGGACACAATGCTTAATCTTTTCTGGGTGGGATAAAGGAAAACCAGGAATGGAGAGAGTGAACAAGCACATGAACATAGATATTATCTCTTCAGGTGTACCCTTTCTAACCCAGACTTGGAATGTACCCTGTTTTTGTGATTTGATGGTCTTACCCTGGCAGGAGGAACCCAGTACACAGGAAATGGGTTGGCATTGAAGACTAACATTTTGGAGGTTATTGTACCATTCAGAAGGCTGTAAAAGGGCCACAAGTATATCTGATCTAGGATTTGGTCACTCTTGTTCATAATAAACCAAAGGGAAGCCAGGACCTTGGTGCATGACCATAATCCCAGTGACTGGAGAGGCTAAGGCAGGAGGATCACAAGTGGAAGGTCAGCCTGGATAATTTAGCAACACCCTGTCTCAAAACAAAATGAAAAAATTACTAGGGTTATAGCTCAGTGGTAGAGTGCTTGTCTAACATGCATAAAGCCCTGGGTTCAATCTCCAGTACTGCAAAAATAAATAAAACAACCCAGGGGAATAGCTGGGTCCTTGAAATGAGGGACTGATTTTTCTGCAGACAATTTTTTGCAATTGTCTGCAGAAAGAGAGGCATGGAGAAAATTCTCTTTGAACAGACTAGAGTTAGAGCTTCTGGTATAATAAGCCAGCTAGAAAAACAGGAATGGTAGAAGAATGAATGGTTAGAAGGCTGGCAAGGACAATATTCTTGAAATCAGGAAAAAAGCTAATGGAGTATCTGGAAAGTTGGAAGTGTCACTGTGTCATGCTTCAGGTAGCTACAAGTAGTAAAACTTATTTAAAAACATAGAAGTGGTGAGGGAACCAGTCAGAAAAAGATTTTTCTTCTCTAGTAACCACAATTGGAGGCATGGAAGCAGATGCAGAGATGGGGATTGAAGAAAAACAGCGCAGTGTTGCCTTGGTTGAGAAAAGTAAGAAAATTGGAATAAAAGAGCACCCCATAAAAGGATGGGATCCCACTGGAAGTGGTGGCGCACGCCTGTAAGCCCAGCAGCTCAGGAGGCTGTGGCAGGAGGATCAAGAGTTCAAAGCCAGCCTTGGCAAAAGTGAGGCGGCAAGCAACTCAGTGAGACCCTGTCTGTACATAAAACACAAAATAGGGCTGGGGATGTGGCTCAGTGGTCAAGTGCCCCTGAGTTCAATGCCCGGTACCCCTCCACACCCCCCAAAAAAGGAAGGTATCCCAGAGGTGGGTGGGGTAGAGGGAGAAAACCTTCCTTTGCAGGGAAGATATTGGGTATGTACAGGGTACTTAAGTACCCTGTTGAAAAAACAACCAGTATGCATGGGGTGCAGATGTTTTTATTCAGTTAAGGACCTTAGGCGGAACTACTTTTTGTCTTGACAAGAATGCTTATATAATACTCACTTCCAAGGAGGAGTAATCCAAGAATGGGGGTTTTTAGTATGGATCAGTCAGTTTTGAATTGTGGGAAGGTGTCAGAAAAGTCATTAGCAAGAGAGAAGAAATCCATTCTTCCTTTCAAAACAGGTAAGCTTCTTTTGAATGGAAGGAAATGGTACCAGTTCAGAGTAACTCATGTAATTCCTTTAGAATACAGGGATTACGGATTTGCTGTCTGACCCCTCTTCTAGAGGAGGGCATGTGCATGTGTGTGTGTGTGTGCATTTATACAATTCTGTTATTTAAGTTCATAAACAAGCTTCATTAGGACAATCTATCAGCAAAATCTAAACTCACTTAAAACAGTCAACTGCTGCCTGGTGTGATGGTGAATGCCTGTAATCTCAGCGACTCATGAGGCTGAGAAAGGAAGATTGAAAATTCAAGGTCAGCCTTGAAGACTTAGCAAGATCCTGGATCAAAATAAAATGAAAAGGGCTGGGTTGCTCAGCACTTACCTAGCATGTGCAAGGCCTTGGGTTTAATTCCCAATACCTAAGTCAGCTCTTTGTCTTATGTTGATTTCTGTTCTTGAGTTCTCTGCTGGGTTCCAGATTTTTTGCTATACCCACTGTATACTGTTACTATAGTATTAACAAATTATTCCCACAATTTAGCAGCTTAAAACAGTAAATAGTATCTTTCAGTTTCCAAAGGCCAGGAATCTGGTAGTGGCTTAGCTGAACCGTTGTGGCTCAGAGTTTCTTGGAAGGTTATAGTCAAGCTGTCAACTAGAGTTACAGTCATTTTAAGACCAAGCTGAGAGTGGGGGGCTGCAGTTGTAGGTCAGTGGTAGAGCGCTTGCCTAGCATGTGTGAGGCACTGGATTCAATCCTCAGCACCACATTAAAATAAATAAAGGCATTATGTCCATCTACAGCTAAAAAGAAAAGAAAGACTCAGCTGGTCACTAGCAGGATTCACACAGACCAGACCAACTAGTAGAATGTGTTAATGGGACTATGTAGGACGTGGGGATCGCTGGGAACTATTTTAAAGGCTGAAATCACAATTACCTTGATTCTCTAGTTGCTTAGTGATACTGTATCATTTGTCTTTTCCTCTAGAATCTGTTAATGGTCATTTTTAGGATGAGCTAAATATCAGTGAGGTTTTTTTGATGCGTTTAAGCTTTGTAATGTGTCTCAGTGATTTGTTTAAAAGTTTATCAAGTAAGTTAAGTTAGAACTTCTCAGTGCATTTCTGGGATCTCTTTCCAGAGGGCCCATGAGTTCAAAACTCAGCCGGGCACGGTGGCGCAAGCCTGTAGTCCCAACACTTAGGGAGGCTGAGACAGAATTGCGAGTTCAAAGCCAGCCTCAGCAACGGCGAGGTGCTAAGCAACTCAGTGAGACCCTGTCTCTACATAAAACACAAAATAGGGCTGGGGATGTGGCTCAGTGGTCGAGTGCCCCTGAGTTCAATCCTCAGTACCAAAAAAAACAAAAACAAAAACAAAACTCTTTTCTTGACTAAACCAAGTTGTTATTTGACTTTCAGTACATTGACATTTGTACTGATAGTGCAAAAGAATGAAGGGTAAAATTACTGGTTCCTAGCTGGGCGCGGTGGCGCATACCTGTAATCCCAGCAGCTCAGGAGGCTGGGACAGGAGAATCATGAGTTCAAAGCCAGCCTCAGCAATGGTGAGGCGCTAAGGAACTCAGTGAGACCCCGTCTCTAAGTAAAATACAAAATAGGGCTGGGGATGTGGCTCAGTGGTTGAGTACCCCTGAGTTCAATCCCCAGTACTAAAAAAAAAAAAAAAATTACTGGTTCCTTAGCATGCTCAAGGCAATAGTAAATTATATTAGTAACTGTTGTATTCTTTTTTTTTCTTCTTTTTTTTGGTACCAGGGATTGAACTCAGGGGAACTTGACCACTGAGCTACATCCCCAGCCCTATTTTATGTTTTATTTAGAGACGGGGTCTCAGTTGCTTAGCGCCTCACCATTGCTAAGGCTGGCTTTGAACTTGCAATTCTCTTGTCTCAGCCTCCTAAAGTGCTGGGATTACATGCCCAGCCTATTGTATTTTTTCTGCTAAATGCAGTTTTAAAAGACTACCAGTTTCACTTGGCGCAGTGGTGCTTGGGAGGTTGAGCCAGGATGATCACATGTTCAAGGCCAGCCTCAGCGATTTAGCAAGACCTTGTCTTGAAATTTAAAAAAGGGGATTGGGATCGTAGCTCAGTGGTAAAGTGCCCATAGGTTCAATCCCCAGTACTAAAACGAAAAAAAAAATCACCAGTTTAAGTAAGAATGTTTTTACTCTAGCAATAAAAATTCTACAATTTTCTTAAATCTAGACCCACGAGTAAACATCTTTTTGGTATTTTGTGTGGCAACAGGGAGTCTGTCTGCAACATTTCTGCTGTTAACAAAACATGATGATTGTCTTCAGGAAAAGCACTTGTGTGAGTGAATGAGTTGCATGGAGAACTAGGTGCTTTTTTCTCGGAACACCATTGTTAACCTGAGGGAACAACTGACAAACTAGCGTTATTCAGACTTGGGCATTTGGCAGTCATTTTCTTGAGAATGAGAAAGTGAACCTGTCATTCAGAACAGTTGACAGTGTTTATTGCCAGTGGGAAGATGCAAGCTCCAAATGAAAATGAAAAAATTAGAAAACTTGTATTTATATGCTTGATACCTTCCAAATACTTAAGGCTTTTCTGAAGATTATTGATATTAACAACCATGACTATGATTTTAAAAATGTTTTTAATGAATGTGTCAATATCTGGAAAATCTGCATAACTCAGTGAACTAATGTTTTCCAAGCAATCAGTGCATGGTGTTACAAATCATTCATGGATGAGAGATCCACTTAAAGTACAAGATAAACTGATGGGTTTCAGTGTAATAGATAAAAAAAGTTTACTTGTTAAAATTTTGCACTGAATCAAAGAAGACTGTCCATGAGTTTCTGAAAAGGCAATTAGAATGCTCTTTCCAAGTTAATATCTGTATAAAGATGGATTATTTAATCTAAAACTAAAACAACCTAACAACAGATTGAATGCAGGTGCAGTTATAAGAATCCAGCCATCTTCCATTAAACCAGATTTTAGACTTGCAAAAATTTAAATAATACCATCCTTTTAATAAAACTTCTTAAAAAATTAAGTAATTCTTCACAAAGATGTTGTTATTTGTTAACCTGTAATGAGTTTTTTTAATGCACTAATAAATATTTAAAATTTTTCTCAGTTTTACATTTCTCATATGGTGACTATCAACAGATATAATCCCTATAAACAAAAGCTCTTTGGGATCCTCATAAACATTTAAGAATAGTAGAAGGGAATCCTGAGACCAGAAAGTTTGAGATCTGTTTCTGAAAGCTGTAAATTATATT
This sequence comes from Geosciurus inauris, assembly GCA_004024805.1. Taxonomy (NCBI): domain Eukaryota; kingdom Metazoa; phylum Chordata; class Mammalia; order Rodentia; family Sciuridae; genus Geosciurus; species Geosciurus inauris. The sequence goes on along the minus strand of PVHX01007148.1, from coordinate 80,127 downwards.
GAGACTGCATTAATTTATCTCTTTATAATAAAAAGAAAGATTGCTCAGATTTTTTGGAGAACCGGGGAGAACAACATTTATAGCACGTTTTTTAGGAAAGATTATTTATTTATTTATTGCTTTATAACTTTCTCTTTTTTGCTGTGCAGCATTTTTCTTTGCACCTTTTTTTAATAATTTTTTTTAGTTGTAGATGAACACAATACCTTTATTTTATTCATTTATTTATATGTGGTGCTGAGAATCGAACCCAGTGCCTCACGCAGGCTAGGCAAGCGCTCTATCACTGAGCCACTACCCTAGCCCCTTCCTTGCACATTTGGTAGCAGCGTCTTGATTCTTTCAGGGCCTTATTCCATTTGTAGTGCTGGTACATCAGACACATCAGACTACTTTCTTATTAATTCCATTTGTTTGTTTGAATCCAGGGGCACTATACCACTGAGCTACATCTCACTCCTTTGTTTTGTTTTTTGTTTTTTTGAGACAGGGCCTTGCTAAGTTGCTGTGGCTAGCCTCGGATTTATGATCTTCCTGCCTTAGCCTCTTGAGTTGCTGTGATTTTAGGCATGTGCCACCACACTTGGCTTCTTTTTTTTTTGTACCAGGTATAGAACCCATGGGTGCTTAACCACTGTGCCACTTCCCCAGGCCCCCCACCCCCCCTTTTTTTGGTACGGGAGATGGAACTCAGGGGCACTCGACCACTGAGCCACATCCTCAGCCCTATTTTGTGTTTTACGTAGAGACAGGGTCTCACTGAGTTGCTTAGCACCTCACTGTTGCTGAGGCTGGCTTTGAACTCATGATCCTCCTGGCTCGGCCTCCTGAGCCACTGGGATTACAGGTGTGAGCCGCGGCGCCCAGCTCACACTCGGCTTTTTAGAACTATTTCTTAAAACAAAAGCATTGTCAAGGCCTTTTAAACGTTTTTACTTCCCAGAACAACCTCAGTGTTTTTTGTATCTGCTTATTTATTGTTTCTTCAGTTCTGTGAGTTTTGGATTTCTCATCCTTTTATATTATATCCTTTTTGGCATTTTATTTTATTTTTATTTTTTTGGTACTGAGAAGTGAACTCAGGAGTACTCGACCACTGAGCCACATCTTCAGCCCTATTGTGTGTTTTATGTAGAGACAGGGTCTCACTGAGTTGCTTAGCGCCTCGCCATTGCTGAGGCTGGCTTTGAACTGGTGATTCTCCTGTCTCAGCCTCCCAAAGTGCTGGGATTACAGGCGTGTGCCACCGCGCCAAGCTCCTTTTTGGCATTTTGTCCCAACATTTCTGTCTTACCTATTTTGAAAATCTGTTTGTAATATCCTTTCTGTTTAAATTTGCAGAGAACACTGATGGTCTCTTACATATTTGTGAGAAGTGCCAAGTGTAAAAGTAATCATTTATGTCTTTTCAAAAAATTTTGGGAGTGGGCAGTGCTGGGGAACCTAGGACCTCAGGCAAGTTATACAAGCATTCTACCAAGAGCTAAATTCCTCATTCCTTAAAAACTTGTTTTCACAGGAAATTAATACAGATTGAAAAAAATAAGTTCATCACAAATGCTGGATGCAGACCTTTAATTTCTCTCCCTTTTCCCCTTCCTCCCCTCCCCCTTTTTCTCTCCCTCTCCCCCCTCCCTCTCCTTCCCTCCCTCTTTCCCCCTCCTTCTTTCCCCCAACCCATTTCCCTTTGTCTCTCTTTCCCTCTCTCTCCCTCTCCCTCCCTTCAGTATGGGTGACTGGGTCCAGGAGTGGGTGCTCTACCATTTGTGATCCTTCTTCTTCAGCCTCCCGAATAGCTGGGATTTCAGGTGTGGACACTGCACCCAGCTTAACTTCACTTTTGAAAGCATTCACATATTCCTCTTTTTTTTAAATTTCTTTTTTTTGTACTAGGGATTGAATTTAAGGGTACTCGACCACTGAGCCATGTCCCCAGCCCTATTTTGTGTTTTATTTAGAGATAGGGTCTCATTGAGTTGCTTAGCACCTCACTGTTGCTGAGGCTGGCTTGTTTTTTTTGGTACTGGAGATTGAACTCAGGGGCACTCGACCACTGAGCCACATCCCCAGCCCTATTTTGTGTTTTATGTAGAGACAGGGTCTCACTGAGTTGCTTAGTGCCTCACCGTTGCTGAGGCTGGCTTTGAACTAGCGATTCTCCTGTCTCAGCCTCCCTAAGTGCTGGGATTACAGGTATGTGCCACTGTGCCTGGCTAACAAAGAAAATGTAAGTGGTTGTGATCAATTAGTTGTAAACAGCACCATACTTGGACCAGCCTCCTCTCTTGTTTTATAAATTAATTTTAGGAGGACCTGTGTTCTAGTTCTAGGGAAAGTACAGGAAACACCTTCACTCTCTTCTGTTTCTCCCTCATAATGCAAGTGTAGATTTTGAAAAGAGTACATGGAGCAGCTCTGAGGATTCTGAAATGTAAATGGTAGTGGACAGGTAGGGGGAAAAGAAGACCAAATTTGAAGTTTCACCAAACCAGTGTTGTGTAGTTTAACATTTTGCCACCTGTTGTATCACTTGGGATGGACTCATGCAGCCTTAACCCTAGAAGTGCACTCTAAATGTGAACAGAAAGAATTCCAGCCGGGCACGGTGGCGCAAGCCTGTAATCCCAGCACTTAGGGAGGCTGAGACAGGAGAATCGCGAGTTCAAAGCCAGCCTCAGCAACGGCGAGGCGCTAAGCAACTCAGTGAGACCCTGTCTCTACATAAAACACAAAATAGGGCTGGGGATGTGGCTCAGTGGTCGAGTGCCCCTGAGTTCAATCTCCAGTACCAAAAAAAAAAAAAAGAAACAATTCCAAGAGACGTCCTCTTTCTAGTCTGAGTAGAAGGAAGGAGTGACTCTTCTAAGGGTCAAAGATGGTGAGAGAAATCCATGTTATTTCCTTTTTGTTTGTGATGCAGTATATTGAACCAGGGCATCGTAGGTGCTAGGTAAGCACTCTATCTCTGAGCTACATCCCTAGCTCTATTTTATTTTGAGACAGGATCTTGCTAAATTTTCCAGGCTGGCCTTGAACATTAATCCTCCTGCTTCAGCCTCCTATTCAGCTGGGATTATAGATATGCAATACAACACCCAGCCATTTTTTTTCCCTTTCTGGTTTTTCTTTTCCACCTTGGCCCCCAGGTGATGCTACCTTGGCATCTGCATTGTCTAGTAGTGACGTTGGCAACAGGGCAGGCACCTAAAGCTGAAGGAGGAGAATGTTTTCTCTTACTAGATGAGTTTTTTTTTTTTTTTTTTGGTACTGGGGATTGAACTCAGGGGCACTCGACCACTGAGCCACATCCCCAGCCCTATTTTGTGTTTTATGTAGAGACAGGGTCTCATTGAGTTGCTTAGTGCCTCCCCGTTGCTGAGGCTGGCTTTGAACTCGTGATTCTCCTGTCTCAGCCTCCCTAAGTGCTGGGATTACAAGCGTGAGCCACCGCACCCGGCTACTAGATGAGTTTTGATTCCCTAGAACTTGGAACAGATTTCATCACTTCTTTTACTGTCTCTAACCTGCTGTTTGGCCTTGGATACAGATGTTGTTAGTGTGGCAAAGTGGGGAAACTAAAACCCATGAATGCAAGTCTGATTCAGTATTTGAAAATCAATCAGTATAATCTACCATATTGTCTAAAGAAGAAAAAAAATCCATAGGATCCTATCAGTTGGTGCAGAAAAAGCATTTGACAGAATACTGTATTAATTTATGATAAAGACATTCAGCAAACCAGAAATAGAAGGGAACTTCCTGAGCCAGATAAAAGATATCTGTAAGCTAGGTATGATGGTGCACACCTGTAATCCCAGTGGTTTGGGAGGCTGAGGCAGGAGGATCACCAGTTCAAAGCCAGCCTCAGCAGAAGTGAGGCAATAAGCAACTCAGTGAGACCCTGTCTCCAAATAAAATACAAAGTAGAGCTGGGGATGTGGTTCACTAATCAATTGCCCGTGAATTCAATCCCTGATACCCACCCCAAATAAAAAAGATATCTACAAAAAAACCCCACAACTAATGTATTTAATGGTGAAAAACAGAATGCTTTGTTCCTAAGATCTGAAAAAAGGTCCATTCTCACCATTGCCATTCAGCAGCATACTGGAAGACCTGGCTGATGCAATAAGGCAACAACAACAACAAAAAGAAGGCATATAGACTAGAAAAAAGGAATAAAACTGTACAGTCGCAACTGATTTGACTATGTAGAAAGCCCCATGGAGTATACCCAACCATAGCTCCTATAATTAGTGTTACAAGTTAACAAAATTGATAGTATTTCTATATATTAGCAGTGAACAATTGAAAATAGAAATACCAAAACAATGCCATTTATAATAGCTGCCAAAAAAAAAAAAACCTTTGATATAAGCCTAGCAAAACAAATATAAGCCTAGCAAAACAAAGTGTCTGTGTGTGGAAAAATACAAAAAGCTGATGAATAAAATGAAGACTTATTTAAAAGACATACCATATTCATGGAAGACTTACTATAGTTGTCAGTTTTCTCTTTGACCTGTAGAGTAAATATATCACAATTTCAGCAGGACTTTTTATACAGACTAGCTGAATCCCAGAAGTATGTGAAAAGTCAAAGGAACTAAAGTAACTAAAAGAATTTTATAAAACCAAATATTGGAGAATTCATAATACTTAATTTTAAGAATAACTATAAACCAGTCAGGGCAGAGAAAAGAAAGCTACAGTACTCATGACCATAGAGATACTATGTCTGGACTTTGTTTATGTCTCTAAGTGGACTAGAAGGGAGAGTCTGGAGACAGACCCACACAAATATGACTGATATTTTTTTTAAAATTTTTTTTAGTTGTTGATGGATCTTTATTCACTAATTATTTACATGTGGTGCTGAGGATCGAACCCAGCGCTTCACGCATGCTAGGCAAGTGCTCTACCACTGAGCTACATGTAGCCCCAGCCCATGACTGATTTTTTTTTTTTTTTTGGTACTGAGGATTGAACTCAGGGATTCTCGACCACTGAGCCACATCCCCAGCCCTATTTTGTGTTTTATGTAGAGACAGGGTCTCACTGAGTTGCTTAGCACCTCGCCATTGCCGAGGCTGGCTTTGAACTCGCGATTCTCCTGTCTCAGCCTCCCTAAGTGCTGAAATTACGGTCTTGAGCCACTGCGCCCGGCCCCCATGACTGATTTTTTTTTGGTACCGGGGATTGAACTCAGGGGTACTCGACCACTGTGCCACATCCCCACCCCTATTTTGTGTTTTATGTAGAGACAGGGTCTCACTGAGTTGCTTAGTGCCTTGCCGTTGCTGAGGCTGGCTTTGAACTCGTGATTCTCCTGTCTCAGCCTCCGTAAGTGCTGGCATTACAGGCTTGAGCCACCGCGCCCAGCTCCATGACTGATTTTTGACAAGGATGTGAAGGTGATTAATTCCATGGGAAAAGGATAGTGTTTTTTTTTTCAACAAACAGCGTTGAAACAGTGGAAAATTCATATGCAAAAATGAAATGTGAACTAAAATTAACCAAAAATTATCTCATAAGCTAAATGTAAAACTTTCAGAAGAAAACATGAAGAAAGCGTTCATGTCATGGTTATGCAGAAAGTTCTTGGACATGATACCAAAAACAATCCATAAGAAGAAAAATGGATGCTTGGACTTCATCAAAATTTAAAGCTTTTGCTTTGGGATAAACACTGTTAAGGAAAAGACAAGCTACAGATTTCAAGAAAATATTGGCAACTCATATATCTGATAAAGGACTTGTGTCCACAATATACAAAGAACTTTTAATAGAAAACAAGCCTATACAGTCCTACTTTTTTAATGTGTAAAAGACTTACCAAAAAGAATATCGATAGGATAGCCGGACGCGGTGGCTCAAGCCTGTAATCCCAGCACTTAGGGAGGCTGAGACAGGAGAATCGCGAGTTCAAAGCCAGCCTCAGCAAGGGCGAGGTGCTAAGCAACTCAGTGAGACCCCTGTCTCTACATAAAACACAAAAAATGGGGCTGGAGATGTGGCTCAGTGGTCGAGTGCCCCTGAGTTTAGTCCCCGGTACTAAAAAAAAAAGAATATAGATAGGAAAAAAGTACATGAAAAGATGCTCAACCTCATTTAGTCATTAAGAAAATACAAATTGAAACCACAGTGAGTACTAGTACATACCAATTAGTATTTCCAAACTTTAACAAAAAAATGCAATATTTCAAAACATGTTGTACATGATAGATATATACAGTTTTATCAATCTGAAGGAAGTGCTGGTAAGGATGTGGGACAATTGGAACTCTCATATATTGCTGATAGAAGTACAAAATGATTTAGCTACTCTATACCATAAAAGTTTGGTCATTTTTTTTTTTTAAGTTTTTTCTTTGTAGTTGTAGATGGACAGAATGCCTTTGTTTTAATTGTTTATTTTTATGTGGTGCTGAGGATCGAACCCAGTGCCTCGCACATGCTAGGCAAGTGCTCTGCCACTGAGCTACAGCCCCAGCCCTTTGGTCATTTCTTATCAAGTTCAACATACACTTTCCATATGACCCATCAGTCCCACTCCTGGATATTTACCTCACAATAGAAAAGTTATATTTGCACCAAAACCTATACATGAATGTTTTAGCATGTCTGCATGAAGACAAAAGACTGCAGACAACCCAAAGGTCTTTCAGTGGATGAATGGATAAGTGACAGTGTGTCCATATAGTGGACTACTTACGAACAAGAAAAAATGAACCTGGATAGGGCAACCACATAGATGGACTCAAAGGCATTACAGATTGAGAGGAGCCAGTTTAAACTGATAAGTAGTACGTACTGTCTTATTCCACTTACATGGCATTCTTGAACAGATAAAACAGCAAAATGATGCAGTTAGGGAAGAGTAGAGAATGTGACTACAGAGGAGCCATGTAGGGAGTCTTTTGGATCCCTATGGTGGTTATGAAAGTCTGTGTTATGTTAACCTTCAGACTGCTGAGTGTGGTGGCACATGCCGGTCATCCCAGGAGGCTGAGGCAGAAGGATCACAAGTTCAAAGCCAGCCTCTGCAACTTAGAGAGGCCCTACACAACTCACTGAGACCCTTTCTCTAAATAAAATACAAAAAAGGGCTGGGAATGTGGCCGAGTGGTTAAGCACCCCTAGGTTCAATCCCTGGTACCAAAAAAAAAAAAAAATTTTAGAACTCTATGACTAAAATAGATTGATTTTGCTGTGTGCAAGTTAAATTAACAAATATAATAGGACTTATAAGATTTGTAAAACGTAAAAGCTTTGTGTTTCAAGAAAAGTAAGGAGGGCTGGGATTGTGGCTCAGTGGCATAGTGCTCACCTCGCACATGTGAGGCACTGGGTTCGATCCTCAGCACCACATAAAAATAAATAAAATGTATGTGTCCATCTGCAACTAAAAAAATATTTAAAGAAAAGTAAGGATAGTCTTGGTATAGTTTTTCTGCTGAAAACGATGTGTAAGTGGACATGGTTATCTGATTAAAAGATTTATTTTGTAGCTTCTCCGGGTAGCAAGAATTTATGGTCATGCCAGCTTATTTAAGAGCATTTGACAACAGCTTCTTTATACCCTGGATGGCTGTGCTTAGAGTGTTGAGGATGGAATCACCAGAAATTGGTACTTAATTCCCTTATTCCTCCTCCTCTTAGTCTGTATCTCTGCACATTCTTCACCATGAAGATTGAAAATACTTACGGAAGCCTGGTGCATAAATGTAATCCCAGCAACTGGGGAGGCTGAAGCAGGAGGATCACAAGTTCAAGGACAGCCTGGGCAATTTAACAAGACTGTCTCAAAATAAAAAATAAAAAGAGCTAAGGATGTACCTGAATGGTAGCATGTCCCTGGGTTCAATCCCTGGTACCATATACACGCAGGATGAAAAGACCTGTAGAAAAATTTTCCTTTCTTTCTTTTTTTTTTGGTACTGGGGATTGAACTCAGGGGTACTCGACCACTGAGCCACATCCCCAGCCCGATTTTGTGTTTTATGTAGAGACAGGGTCTCACTGAGTTGCTTAGCACCTCGCCCTTGCTGAGGCTGGCTTTGAACTCGCGATTCTCCTGTCTCAGCCTCCCTAAGTGCTGGGATTATAGGCTTTCTTTTTTAATGTGATCTTTTCAAAATATGTATCTGTATGCCTCTCTTTGAAACTGGGTTTCAAATGACTATCTTGTTAAATAACTCCAAATACTCTTCATTTTTTCTGAATTTTTCTGTGTTCACATAAGTTAAAGTTTCCTTTTTAGGGGCTGGGGGTATAGCTCAGTGGTAGAGCACTGGCCTCGCATACGTGAGGCACTGGGTTCAATCCTCAGCACTACATTAAAAAAATTAATGAAGGTATTGTGTCCATCTACAACTAAAAAAAATTTCAAAAATTTCCTTTTTATTTCTAATCATTGTTATTTTTCCTCTACATATATTCTTTTGGGCTTTCTTTATGAAGGCTCTTCTTTTTTTCTGTGGTTGAAGAAAACTTCTCATTCTACTTGGAATTTTGTCCTTTTTATTTACCACTTGTAGATGAGCTGGGTTTCTTGGTCTTAGTAATAAATTCCCTGCACACTTTAATTAAAGCTGCTTGCTAGTATTTATGGTGTAAATGCCTTGTTTTTTTATTCGATAGAACTGGCCTTAGGCCTTTCTGGAATGTAACTGAATATGATCCTCAAACTTGTGAACCCTGTCTCGGTGAACCCTACGGTCAGCAAACCCCTTGTCCACCGTGCCCCCCCCCCCCCACGGTATATCTTCCCTCCCCATCTCTCCATTCCTTACTTCTAAGCTCTTGCAACCAAAAAGAACAGAACCAATTGTGTTGTGGATTCCAGGAATCTAGAATGACTCTTGTCTATTTTGTCTTTTCTTAGGAGGCCCTATTCAGAGTGGTTAAATGGTCTGTAATCCAGGGGATCCCATTCTGCTCTATCAGCCATTTAAAAAACAATCCATTATAATGTTGAAAGGCTACTATCTTATAAGCTCAAAGAGACTGCTTATAGTAGTTCGTAACCCTTGAACAATTACTGTTGGTTTTTAAGTATAAGAATTTGATATGTGAAAAAGTTCTTGGGTAGGTAAGGTTCAGCTTTACTTTTTAGTACAGGTTATTTTGATATTTGATATTCTGATAACATCTTTCATTACAAAAGTAAAAAAGTTTTTTCCCTTTTGTAGGCTGTCATTATTTGTATCAAAAACAAAGAATTTGAAAAGGCTTCAAAAATTTTGAAAAAACATATGTCCAAGGACCCAACAACTCAGGTAAATTTGTTATATTTTTCCTCCCATGACTTAAATTCATCTCATTGCTTTTTGTGGAACAATAGGGAAAGGGCTGTTTGTCAGGAATATTATCTAGATATTCACCTTTAAATATGTGACATTTTTAGCATGTTGTCTTTTATATCCAAAATCACTCAGATTCAATATCTGAGATTGGCTTTTCAAAACAGAATTTTCATTAGACAAATTTACATAAGCCATTTACTTGCCTCATTTCTATCTGGTTTGTGACAGAACATTTATTGAGCTGACAAGCCTTGTAGTGTTTCTAACTTTGTTTACCTAAGTGCTAATCTTGTAGATTTGAAGAGATTCTGTGTTGGTGAGGACTTAACACCCGTTTTCTGGTGTCAAAAGCTCTCTTGGTCCTCTGCTCTTATTTTTTTTTCTTTATAGATTTAAGTTTTATTTTTTGAAAAGGTAATGTATACATAATATAAAATTCAAAAGGCATAACAAAAAGTTTACTGAAAATTCTCTCATCTCTGACCCTGTCCCATCTTGTTCCTCTCAGTTTCTTTTATCCTTTCCGAGGTTTGCTTCTGTAAGCACATTTGTGTGTAATCATACACATGTACCCATTTTGCCTGTTCCCATCCACATATGACAACATATTTTATGCGCTGATACTGAACACTTTTTAATTTCCTTTTTTGCACTTAATAAATCTTGTAGTTCTGTGGTAGCACATAAGAGCTTATTTATTCTGTTTTATAACTGCATAGTAACCCATTGTGGCTGAGCCACGATTTATTGACTAGTCCTTTGTGCTGGACTTCCCTTTCTATATGCATATCAGTGATTTTCATTGACATTGATGCAAAGTTGCTGATGGCATTCTCTCAACTCATTGAATTTTTACTTGTGTTCTTTTCCTTTCTCATGTTCCAAAACACTATCCTTTGTATAGAAGCTCAGAAATGATCTCCTGAACATTATTCGAGAAAAGAACTTGGCCCACCCTGTTATCCAGAACTTCTCCTATGAGACCTTCCAGCAGAAGATGCTACGCTTTCTGGAGAGCCACCTGGACGACACAGAGCCCTACCTCCTCACGGTGTGCCTTGACCTCTTCTTTCTTCCCAGCGATGTGCCCTTGAGGATGCACAGGGAATTAGAAAAGTGTGCAGTGGTGCATGCCTGTAATTACAGCAACTCAGGAGGTTGAGGCAGGAAGATTCAAATTTTGAGGCCTGAGTTAGTGAGACTCCACATCAAAATTAAAAATAAAAAGTGCTGGAGATACACCTCAGTGATAGAGTGCCCCTGGGTTCAATTTCCAGTGCCACTAAAAAAGAAAAAGAAATGAAAAGAATTAATGTGTGAAAAAGACTTTGAATTATTTGTATTATCTCCCTTAACTAACTGCTTTAATATACAGCAGAGATACTGACAGAGGCAAATGGAACATAACTGGTCTCCCTCACCTCCCATTTTTATCTCCTTTACGTTCAGTTAATCTGTTGTAGTTAAAGCAGAACATTTACTTATATTCCACTGTGGTTTCCACAGGAGATGAAATTTGAGCAAAGTTTTTTGTTTTTTTAAATTTTTTTTAAAAAAATATTTTTATTATTTGTAGATGGACCTTTATTTTACATATTTATATGTGGTGCCGAGAATATGTGGTGCACGCATGCTTGCCTTGCATGCGTGAGGCACTGGGTTCGATCCTTAGCACCACATAAAAACAAATAAATAAAGATATTGTGTCCATCTACAACTTAAAAAAAAAAAAAAAAAAAGAATGGAAATAGGCTCAGGACAGCACTGGGAAGAACTGGAATCCAAACTGTCCTATGGTGGACCATAATGAGGGAATACAGGGTGAGAAGCTTTTTAAAAAAATTTTTTTAAGCCGGGCGTAGTGGCTCAAGCCTGTAATCCCAGCACTTAGGGAGGCTGAGACAGGAGAATCGCAAGTTCAAAGCCAGCCTCAGCAATGGCGAGGCGCTAAGCAACTCAGTGAGACCTTGTCTCTACATAAAACACAAAATAGGGCTGGGGATGTGGCTCAGTGGTTGAGTACCCCTGAGTTCAATCCCTGGTACCAAAAAAAAATTTTTTTTTTAAATATATTTATTTATCTATGTATTTTATGTGGTGCTGAGGATTGAACCCAGGGCCTCACTCATGCAAGGCAAGTGCTCTACTGCTGAGCTACAATCCCAGCCCTCTTCAGATTTTTAATTAATTAATTTATTTATTTTTACTTGTCAATGGACTTTATTTTATTTATATGCAGTGCTGAGAATTGAAACCAGTGCCTCACACACGCTAGGCAAACGCTCTACCACTGAGCCACAACCCCAGCCCAATACTAGAAGTCTTTTGGAAAATCTTAAATTATTTGTACAGCAGGTAGTCTGGGATATGCAATGGGCAAGTGTCAAGATACTGGAGCCTGGCCTAGGTGTGTTCTAATCCTTTGCATTCCAGGTAACTGGGAAAAAAAACCCTGTCACTGTATGTGAGGCTAGAACTCTCAGCACTTAAGATATCACACATTACAGATATCTACATCTGAAACTGAATGATATTGGACTTACTGGACATGTATAAAGCTTAATTGGAGGAAGAGAGATGAACAGTGGGAGTTAGAGCAAGAATGCTGTGCTTGTGGCTTCATGTGTAGTATAAAGATTTTTGGGGGGTGGGTACCAGGCATGGAACCCAGGAGTGCTTAACCACTGAACCACATCCACAGCCCTTTATTTTTATTTATTTTATTTTATTTATTTATTTATTTTTTGGTACTGGGGATTGAACTCAGGGGCACTCGACCACTGAGCCACATTCCCCAGCCCGATTTTGTGTTTTATGTAGAGACAGGGTCTCACTGAGTCGCTTAGCACCTCGACATTGCTGAGGCTGGCTTTGAACTCGCGATTCTCCTGTCTCAGCCTCCCTAAGTGCTGGGATTACAGGCTTGAGCCACCGCGCCCAGCTCCTTTATTTTTTTTTTGAGACAGCGTCTGAGTTGCTTAGGGCCTTGCTAAGTTGCCAAGGCTGGTATTGAACTTGGGATTTTCCTGCCTTAGCCTCTCAAGCTGCTGGGATTACAGGGGTGTACCACTGTGCTTGGCAGAATAAGGCTTTTCAAAGTTGTCAACAGGAGGGGCTGGGGTTATGGTGCAGTGGTAGCGTGCTCGCCTAGCACATGGGAGGCACTGGGTTCGATCGTCAGCATCACATAAAAATAAAATAAAGATATTCTGTCCACCTATAACTAAAAAATAAATATTTAAAAAAAAAGTTGTCAACAGGCAAAATATATTTGTGGAAATAAAATAAATTTTATAGACATATTAAAAATCAGTAGTATAAACATTATTATCCTATGTTTGAAAGATGATGTTTGGCTTTTTTATATAACCCTAAAGGTATACTTGGGAGTCACACTGAGTTAGGGCTGAGATTGGGAGGATAAAAGAAGAAATGTGGAGTAAAATCATGTTGTTTGTTGTCTGAAAGGTTAAAAGAGTTCTTGTAATGTCAAGAGCACCACTCAACTTGAATTTTCCTTTAGAGTAGATAACTATGAGCCATTTGTGGAAATGTAGTTTGTTTGTTTGTTTTGGTACTGGGGATTGAACTCAGGGGTACTTGGCCATTGAGCCACATCCCCAGCCCTATTTTTTTTGTATTTTATTTAGAGACAGGGTCTCACTGAGTTGCTTAGCAGCTCACTGTTGCTGAGGCTGGCTTTGAACTGGCGATCCTCCTGCCTCAGCCTCCCAAGCTGCTGAGATTACAGGCATGTGCCACTGCGCCTGGTTTATGTAACTGTTCTTTGAGGAAGGAAAGAAGAGGAGCTTGATATGATTCTCATTAGGTCCACTCTATTTTATGTCCTCCTTCAGTTTATATCTGGATTAGATTTGTAAGTGAACTTGTTTGCATACTAAGGATATTCTTGGTGAAAGGAGAATAAATGGAATTCTGTGGCTTCCTTTTCCTGATGGCATCCTTCCTTTCCCAGATGGCCAAAAAGGCTTTGAAATCTGAGTCTGCTGCCTCAGGTACAATGAAGGATGATAAACAGCCAGCTCCAGAGCCTGTGGAAAAGCCACTCAGAGAGCCTGCAAGGTGAGGGGGCTGCCCTTTTGTGGTCTTGGGGAAAATACTGAGTAGGATCAGTTCCTCTTGGTTATTTGACCTACTAACATGTCATTGGATTACTTGTACATGGTACTCTGGGAACTAGAGCATATATTGTGGGAAAATGTGAATATTGAAGAAGGGATGTCTGGGATTCCTTACAGATGTTCCTAGTTGGCTGGCTCTTCCTCAAAGTCCTGTCTCCACTTTCCTCTCTCTCTCTCTCTGCCATGCCCATAACCTGTGGGTACTTACTTATTTCCTTAATATATTCAAAAAGCAGTATTCAGATGAGTGAGTCAAAATCCCAAATTGAATGGGGGTCACATTAGATATCTCTGCCAATCTGTGTATTAGTCCATTTTGTGTTGCTGTAACAAAATACCTGAGGCTGGATAATTTTTTATAAAGAGGGAAAAAAAGACATGTATTTGCCTCAGAGTTCTGGAAGTTTGAGGGCCCCCGTTTGGTGATGGCCTTCTTCTGTAGAGTACTGAAGTGGTACAGTTCATCACAGAGCAAGAGACAGGGAGCTTGAGTTTGTATGTATGTCCTTTAGTCTATCTCCCTCTTAGAAAGCCATTGGTATTTAAATACAGGGACTGTACCCTGATGGCCTTATCTAATTCTACTTACTACTTTTTTTTTTTTTTAGTTGTAGATGGATACCATATTTTATTTATTTTTATGTGGTGTTGAGGATCAAACCCAGCGCCTCATGCATGCAAGGCAAGCGCTCTACCACTGAGCCCCAGCCCCAGCACCCTACTTACTTCTGAAAGGCCCTACCTCTAAACCTCTCAATAGTCTGATTAAGTTTCTGCCCTCTTAATACCTCAAAATGGGGGCTTAATTTTAACATGAATCCTTGGAGGACATAAAGTCATGTCCAAACCATAGCAGCCTAGTAAGGACACAGCAAAGTGGGTCCTAACATGAGACAGTCAAGAGCATGGGACTGGGAAGGGGAGAGGATGTGCTTTACACCGTCTGGTGATGGTGTCCCATGGGAATGTCCAAGTACGCCCACACATCAGTGGTTCAAACTCTATGTAAGAGGTCTTTTTCTTTGAGATTTTCCAATTGTTGAATGCTGATAGTCTATTATTTTTAACTTTTTAAAAAATTTTTATTTCATACTGGGGATTGAACCCAGGAATGCTCAACCACCAAGCTACATCCCCAGCCCTTTATATATATATATATTTTTTATTATTTTATTTTTTTGGTACTGAGGATTGAACTCAGGGGGTACTAGACCACTGAGCCACACCCCTAGCCCTATTTTGTGTTTTATTTAGAGACAGGTCTCACTGAGTTGCTTAGCGCCTTGCCGTTGCTGAGGCTGGCTTTGAAGTCGCGATTCTCCTGTCTCAGCCTCCCTAAGTGCTGGGATTACAGGCATTTGCCATCACGCCCAGCTCCCTTTTTATAATTTATTGTGAAACAGGGTCTCACCAAATTGAGGAGGCTGGCCTTTGACTTGGCAATTCTCACTTCTTAGCCTCCCAGGTTGCTGGGGTTACAGGCATGCACCACTACAACTGCCTCTGGCTGACAGTCCATTTTAAGGAGGAAAAAACTCTTCTAATCTGTTACACAATAAGACTCATCTGCTAGCTGAGTTCAGCCTGCAGGCTGCCAGTTTGCCCCTTTCCTGACAGTTTTTACTTTAATCACACAAGGTGTTCCAAATGATAGGTGAATTTTTTATAAAAGGTAAGTCTCTCACTGTTCCAAGATAGCGTAGCACATGTTCTCTAACAATTCTCAAGATCTGGTTCTTAAGTGTATTGTGAGTAGAGACCACTCAATTATTTCTCTTAAATGAGGGTTGGACTGCAACAGCTGGAAGAAGAATCTAGACTTCATGGTGAGGTTGCTGGATTACAGCGGGTTGCCCCTTATGGACTTATGGTAGGTACGCACTATTCGGAACTCTTAAAGGAAGGAAAGGCTTGCTGTAGGGTATGTAAACTAAAGAGAGAGCACTCGGGCTAAGGAGGCCTTTGGAGGGAGTATCATTCGTTCTAGCTCCTTTAATGTTCTTAGTTGGAGTTTAAACTTCATAAAACAAGTTATGTATCATATTTATAAATAAAGAGTATGTGAAGCCAGCCCCTACCCCATTTATTAACTGGGAATCCTCAATTTAAGGAGTCCTTTGTCTGATTTGAAGCCTTACACTGAAGAAAAAGTTGTGCCTATTTGAGCACCAAAAATGGTGAAATTGTTCCATGTTTGTTTACTTTATTCATAGGCAGCTACGGAATACTCCAACCACCTTTGGGATTATGACTCTGAAGGCAGCTTTCAAGGCTCTGTCGGGTGCACAGGATTCGGAGGCAGCCTTCTCAAAACTGGACCAGAAAGATCTGGTATTTCCTAATCAAGCATCCCCATCATCACCAGCCCTCAAAAACAAGAGACCCAAAAAAGATGAAAATGAAAGCTCAACTCCTGTTGAGAGTGAAGGTGGCTCAGAACTGCAGCCCAAGAACAAACGCATGACTATAAGCAGATTGGTTTTGGAGGAGGACAGCCAGAGTACTGAGCCCAGCATAGGCTTCACCTCCTCCCAGGAGATCGTTCCAGTATCACCATCCAAGCCCACCGCTCTCAACCAGCCCCGCCCTGGGGAGAAGAATCCCAAGTATGAAGACCTTCTTTGTAGCAGTTTTGGGGCTGGTTGGCGGTCCTGGTTGGGCCTGGTATTACTTCCATGAATGAAGTAACTTTCAGCTAAGTTATTCACCATCAAGGCTTGCTCAGACTGCTAGAATGTGACTTGGGAGCAGGGCATGACGACGTAGCAGTTCCTGCCAGTTCTGAAGGCCCATATGTAGGCAGCCCAGCATTGCACTAGGGCATGAGGGCGGATGGATGGAGGGTTTCTGAGCCTCCTCCCCATCGCTGCTTTCATTTCTAGCAAACATCTAAGTGCCTTGACTACTAAATATTAGTCGTGTTTGTTAAAAGAAATTTGTTTGGATTGGGCCATGTTATACTTTGATTCTTAAAAGAGACTAATGAATACTTACAGTTTTGCATCTTTTATGAACATTTTAAACTTGGCATATTCAGTAAATACTTATTAATCTTCCACATCCTGCTAGGTACTGTGGGGCAGTGGTTATAACATTTAATATTGCTCCCCATCCTGACTCCCAACCCAATCTGGCTTTTGAGTTTTGCTACCCTTTGTGCCTTATTGTGGATCCACCCTCCAGGTGAACTAGTCTGCTTGCTCTCTCTGGAACATTGTCTGTTTCTACAACTGTACTTTTGCTTCCTATCATTCCCCACAGTGGACTATCATTCTTCCATCATTGCTTGTTAGAATCCCATCCGCTTCAGAGGGAAGGGAAGCTGTTGCGGATTTCTGGGGCCAGGCACTTTCATGTATTATCTTACTGAATCTACAGTCCTCACACTGAGATGCTATCTTGGCCCCACTGCATAGACAAGGAAGGCTTAGAAAAGTTGGGATCTCACCTGAAATCATAGAGCTGAAAGTAGCAAAATAAGGATTTTGGTTTTTTAAGCCAGGTTGATGTTGACACAAAAGCCCAGGGCCTGTATGTCACATACACCAAGTTGCCTCTCAAAACTGCCTCCTCTATGAACTCTTCCCAGGTCGCTCCTGCTATAAGTGATCCACTTTGCTGGCCATCTCCACCCCTGTTCTGTTGTTGTTTGGGGACCCATGCTCTGGCATGCATCATGCTAGGTACCTCAAAGGGCTGTGGCATCTGATAAGTGATTTCTCCTTAGGCACAAATTATTTGGATTTGGATGTGAGTCATTGGCTGGCAAATGGGTATAATTAACGGCAGCTCTACATACATTGTTCTCATTTGATACATGATGCATTTATTCCTCATAGAAATCCTATGGAGTGTAGGTATTGCCCCCAGGAACAGATGAAGAAACTGGAGAAAGTGCAGGATTGCAGTGTTTGTAAATGGGAAGATTTGTGACGGTTTCAGACATACCCTCCTATTTCATATGTCAGGAGCATGTGAATGAAGTACGGTGGGTACTCTAAAGCGGGGGTTGGCACTACAGCCCTTAAGCTGATGGAGTCACCTGCCACTTGTTTTTGCAAATAAAGTTCTAATGGAACAAAGCCATACTCATCAGTCATGGATTGTCCATGAGTTGACTCTGACTCTGAGTTGTCACAATGGAGACAGCAAAGCTGAAAATACTAGCTGGCCCTTCACAGAAAAAAGGAATCCAGTGATCTCTGCTCTAAAGGATGTGTGAGGTGCCCTGGGAGATCCGGGGAAGGATTCCTGAGTCCAAAGTCCTGAGTCCAAAGGATTCCTGAGTTCCAAAGTCTTTTGGAGCAAACCTTGCAGAGGAGCAGACATTGAGCTGGCTTGGAAGGCTGGTCATCAAGCATATTGCAAGAGAGGGTTCTAGCGGTGGGAAAGCCTTACTTCCAGGCACAGAAAGCCTGGCATGCTTCAGAGTGCTCTGTGTAGTTACTGGTAAGAGTGCAGTGATTGGGAGGGACGGGAGGAGGAAAGTTGGATGGGCAGATGGGCCAGATCTTGTTTATTTTAGTCTGTCAGGCAATTTCTCATACTGAGCTTCAAGTAGCAATGACTTTTAAAATATTTTTTAAAAGTACTTATTCTGCTGGATGTGGTGGTACACACCTGTACACCTACTCGGAAGGCTGAGGCAGGAAGATTTACAAGTTCAAGTCCAACCCAGTCAACTTAATGGACCCTGTCTCAAAAAATCAAAAGGGTGGGCAATGTAGCTCAGGTTTAGTCCCCAGAACTGCAAAACAAACAAAAAATGTATTCCTGAGTTCCTGACTGCTGAATTAGAAGAGGCAAGACAATGCTCTGTAACATACTTTTCTAACCATATCCCAGATAGAGTCTCATGTAACTAACTGGCAGGCCTGAAGGCTTTTGAACTGGGCTTTTGAACAGGCACAGAGGGTAGGGGCGGGAGGCTGGAGACAAGTGCTAGTGAGCATGGAAGGCTGAGGAAGCATCAGGGTGGACAGGCAGGATTAGGGAAGATCACCTGGAAGGCAGGGCCATAACTCCTACATTTTTATATCCTCCACAGCACTGCACATAGCCAGTGCTGATTAGGTATTAACAAAATAAATGAGGCAAGTATTGTGGGCCATACCTTCTCCCATAGTTAGTTTTTTGTTTTATAACATTTATAGCATTCTCAGCCCAGACCCCAAGCACAAAATAGTGATGAGGAGCATAAAGTGGCCCCAGTTGCCTAAGACCACACAGTCATGAACAGTAGAACCCCGATCTCAGCTCCTCACAGCATGAGAAGTAAGCAGAGGCAGTCAGCATGATGCCATCTTCTACAAGAGTCTTGAAGCCTCTACAATGACTCCTGAAACATTCATGTGGGCGGTAATGCTGAGAGTCCAGAGGAAGGGGAGGTTATTAAAGTTACTGCAGGAAGAGGGGACAACTCGGGAAATGATGGGCCAGCAGGGTGCCTGGATTCAAATCAGTTTTATGCCAGCACTGGGACAGGAAAGCTTAAACTATAATCCATCTGATTTTTATTTAATAGTAATTTACATAGTAATATCCCGAGAAGGAAAAAGCTCATGAAATTTTTTCACTTTGTCTTAAGCAAGTAATTCTCAAATAACATTATGGGGGATAGGATCCAATTTAAGAACATAGTAAATAGTCCACCATTTGTATCAGCCACTTGGTTAATTTCTCAGAAAACTTATGAAACCCAGGGAGATTTTTCAAGACTATTTATTAACCAAATTGCTTTTATTTGCTACTTATTTGCAAAATAGTTTTTTTTTTTTTGTTTTTTTTTTTTGTTCTGGGTCACATCCCCAGCTCTTTAATATTTTTTGAGACAGGGTCTCCCTAAGTTGTTTAGGCCCTTGCTAAGCTGCTGAGGCTGGCCTCAAATTTGCAGTCTTTCTGCCTCAGCCTCCTGAGTTTTGGGATTATAATGTACCACTATGCCTGGCAAAAAATAGATTTTTAACAAACTTTAAAAATCAGTTTCTTTTTCAGAGAGGAGTCAAGTTGTCTGTACTACTTGTGTCAACAGATTGAGGTCATTTTTATCTATATAAATTTAAAACAATTCAGACACTCCCTATGTTTGTTTTGTAGAAGATACAATTCTGAGGTCAGCTTTGTGTTGTATTTTGTTCCCAGGGCAGTTCTATTACTAATCAGATAAACACAGTTAAAGCTGATTAGAAGAGAAGGACTGTAATTTTCATTTAGTAATTTGGATTTGGGCCTTTAGCTATGGGCCTTTTTTTGGTTACACCCAAGTACTAATTTTGTGTTTATAGAAAGGATTCTTATTTGCTTATCACTGTAAAATTTTGATGGTATAATTCCTTTGTGGCTCTTGAATAATCCCAATATTGATTTAACTAGCATATCTCTAGCCCACGTTAGGGGGTGTGTTATTGTACTAGGTGTTTGTGGTAGATAAGTTAAGGTAGGGCCTGACTTTTGAGTAGTCTGGAATTCGGAGCACACTATGAAATAGTTTTTTATAAAGTGGAAACGCTGCTGTGGGGCAGAGGAATGAGGCCTTTTGGTCTGAGTTAGGGCCAGTAGATAGAGGAGGAGTTCTCACTGAAAGATGGCTGAATTTACTGGGCAGGCAAAGGACTCCCAGGCAGAAAGAACAGACTATGGAGAGGCAGGCAAGTGCAGAGCTGGTAGAATCAGCAGAGCAGCCTCGCTGTGCTGTGGGGCAGGTATTGGGGGGCCTTTGGTACGAAACTGCCTAAGACCAGCAGACTATATAGGCATTCAGGCTTTGCTGGTTAGACAGAGAAGCCATCACAGACTGGAGAAGGTATGTGGTAATTTTAAGTGAACTTTGGAAGGGGAAGAGGCTAGTTTAATGCTGGCATGAGGCACCTTTCGCTTGAACTAGGGAAAGGGAGAGGGAAAGAAGTCAGCTTGGAGTTAAGAAGAGAGCATATCCATGAAGGGGAGGGGAGTTTGCAGCTTCTAGGTTGAAGAACAGAGAGAGACCTTTAAGACAGCCAAAACCAACTAACTAAAACAAAACCCCAAGGAAGAGAACAGAAATTGAGGGGATGGTGATGTACTTGGTGCTGAAGCTTATGTGGAGGTGCCTGGCCTGTCCAGGAAAAGGGACAGTGCATTTGGGAGTTGTGTGTAGGTGAACCTCAAATGAGTGCCACAAGTGAGCCAGGATCAGAACATGAGGTGACTGGGATGAATATTTCATACCTTGTCCTCATTTATCTCCCCTCAGAGCATCCAAAGGCAAGTGGAACAGCTCCAATGGGGTTGAAGAAAAAGAGACTTGGGTGGAAGAAGATGAACTGTTTCAAGTTCAGGGTAAGCTACAAATTCCCTGTGCCCCTCCTTAATGTTTGCTATGATTCCTGTCATTCATGTTCCAGAAGCTGCTGTCTCCAAACTAGAAAAAGTTAATAAGTTCTTTTTTTTTTTTTAATATTTTTTTAGTTGTAGATGGACACATTTATTTTATTGCTTTGTATGTGGTGCTGAGGATCGAACCCAGGGCCTCACGCATGCGAGGCAAGCGCTCTACCGCTGAGCTACAATCCCAGCCCCAAAGTTAAAAAGTTCTTGACTTCATTTGATTCATAAAGAGTTTATTTTATGTCCTTTCCCATTAAACAATGGAGACAGTTTTAACAAACCCCAGGGTATTTAATTGTGGTTGATGTTCTTCCTAAAGTCCTTTAGTTAGAAAAGACAGTATAAAGGTCATTTCTTGCATTCTTGTTTTTTTGGTATCAGGGATTGAACTCAGGGCTACTCAACCACTGAGCCACGTCCCTAGCCCTATTTTGTGTTTTATGTAGAGACGGTCTCACTGAGTTGCATAGCGCCTCCTCATTGCTGAGGCTGGCTTTGAACTGGCGATTCTCCTGTCTCAGCCTCCCTAAGTGCTGGGATTACAGGCTTGAGCCACCGCGCCCGGCTTTAACATTGCCTCTTCTTGCAGTTTTTCAGCTGCCTTCCATTCCATTCCTTGAAATGGCATGTGGTTTATACTTGTATACCCTCCTGTCACTCTCTGGCCTTTTAAGAAAAAGTCATCTTGGTGCATATTTTTTGATGTCTGACCTCTTATTCATGGGAGGATCAAGGACTTGAAAAGTTGGGCATAAAATAGTAAAACTGTTATTTCAAATCAGTGGTTAGCAAGGAGTTATAAACTAGAAATTATACATGTATATATGATATATACACATACAGATATATTAAGGTATTATGTATGATTTTCCCCTCAATAATTTTAAACTATGATGGTCTTATTTAAAAAGCCTGAAATCCATCATTAACCAACATTTATTGGAAGGCTGTTTTTCTTTTCTTTCTTTTTTTTTTTTTGGTACTGGAGATTGAATTCAGGGGCACTCAACCACTGAGCCACATCCCCAGCCCTATTTTTGTGTTTTTTATGTAGAGACAGGGTCTCACTGAGTTGCTTAGCTTCTCGCCGTTGCTGAGGCTGGCTTTGAACTCGTGATTCTCCTGTCTCAGCTTCCCTAAGTGCTGGGATTACAGGCTTGTGCCACCGCGCCCGGCTTGGAAGGCTGTTTTTAAAGCACTTGATTTGTATAGATTCTCATGGGCTGAAATGACTAATGTTTGCAAAGGACAAGAATAAATTATCATTTAGTGATGTCCTTTCTTTCTCAATGTTTGTGAAATTTGAATCAAGTTTTCCCTGTGGGGACATTCTGTTTTCTTATTTTGGTTTGTGCAGAGAAAGGTGAACTCTAAAATGAGTCTACTTTTAATGTTTTCCAGCAGCACCCGAGGAAGACAACGCAACCAGTATAACAAAAAAGCAGGTAATTTAAAATTCCCTTTTCTGATACAAATTTTGTGATTAGAACAGAGGTAAAATGAATTCCCTTCTTATAGACATCAACTACCCATGCCTCTGGTAAAAGTTTTTTTTAAATTGTTTTTTATTTGTAGATGGACATAATACCTTTATTTGCTTATTTTTATGTGGTGCTAAGGATCAAACCCAGTACCTCACACATTCCAGGCAAGTGCTGTGCTACTGAGCTACAGCCACAACTGATGGTAAAAGTGTTTTTTGAGATAATTTAAAGAAGGATTGCCGATGGACCAAGTAATAGTTATTCTCTAGGGAAAAAAAAAAAGGATAGTCTGACACACTTTCTGGATAATATACATGTTTGAAGTTTGGAACATAGAAATGATTATTAGTTGAGAATGAGATGGCAGGAAATTTACCAAATGTTCAATCCACGGTGTTCATTTACTGTTTTTGCCATGTTTTAAGAATACAGCTGGGCCTAGTGGTATACACCTGTAATCCTAGCACCTGAGGAGGCTGAAGCAGCAAGATCACAAGTTGAAAGCCAGCCTTAGCAACTTGGTGAGGCCTTAAGCCTCACCAAGGAGACTCTCATCAGGGAGTCTCTGTCTCAAAATAAAATATAAAAAGGGATGGGGATGTGGCTCAGTGGTTAAGTGCCCCTGGGCTCAATCATTGTTACCAAAAGAAAAACAAAAACAAACATAAACCCTGCTTTTAGATTCAGATTATTCTCCTGGGATCAAGCCACCAGGCTGTACACATGCTAGGCAAGCACTCTGCCATTGAGCTGTACCCCCAGCGCTCGCCTTTGATTCTTGAATTTACCTCATTACTATTTTGGAGAACATGTGAGTAGAGAGAGGTTTTGATAACTCTTTTGGTTTTCTTTGCAGAAGTGGACTGTAGAAGAAAGTGAGTGGGTCAAAGCTGGAGTACAGAAATACGGGGAAGGAAACTGGGCTGCCATTTCTAAAAATTATCCATTTGTTAACCGAACAGCTGTGATGATTAAGGATCGCTGGCGGACCATGAAAAAACTTGGCTTGAACTGAAACAGGCTCTCATTTTCCCAGGATTCACAGGAGCATGGTTCCTAATAATAGTCCCTGATAGTCTGCTGTTTCTTTCAGAAGCTGGGCTGGGATGAGAATTCTGGCCAACCTCCTTTGATATGGGGGAGGTCCCAGGTCCACTTCATTACCATTGGAGATCATGGAGCTAAGAACTAAGAAGCAAAAGCCAAGCTCACCCTGTGTCCTTGGCAAAGGTGACAGGCACAGCTTGTACAGTGCCACAGTACCATTAGTGTTTTCCTTCTTTAGTGGTTTGCTTAAATTTAAATCCCCAGTAATCTGTAGAATCTTCTTCTAGGAAATGGTGGAGTCTGTTTGGAGTCACTCATGACTCCATGACCTGTTAAATCCAGCAACATGAGCATCATCTGGAGTGAACTTATTCCTCGTAAAGTTTTGGCCTTCTGATGTAAATGCAAAGGAACTACATCGATTTTGAGCCCAGGTTGATGAGAGACCAGTCCTTGTGGAATCATTTTAAAAACTGTTTAGCCACCTGTGAAATCAACCCTAGATCTGACTGCCTTGGCATTTGCTCTTAATATGTGCTGGGCTACATTGGCAGGTTTATCCTCCACTTCTCATGTGGTTGAACCAGTGTGTTTTTTGGTAAAATGGTGATTGTAGATAAGCTTAGCCCTCTAAGCCCCACCTCCCTTTTCAGTTTCCTTCCTTATGCTGGACTTCGAAAGCTTAAAAAAAATCCTGATTGAATATAAATGCCTAGTTCCATTCTTTGTGAACCAGTTGCTTCTGCCTATTCCCTAATTGTGCTGTGTTGGTGTCTTGCACTGGAATTCAACATTCCCTTCTCCTTTTGTACTGTGTCGTGCTTGCTGTCTCTGACATCCTTAAGGACTGTCTTTTTAGCAAAAACTTTCAGAAAGTGTTTTCTGTAATCTTTTTTTTAAAATATGAGAACTAATGATTGTCCATACTTGTAGCATTCTTCATTAAAGTCTTGCTTCTCTCAAAATTAAGTAGCTATTTAATTGTAGCATAGCATGTTTTCACAGATGGAGGTGGTAAAATTGTGAACAAACTTTGCTCAACTATATACCTTGATCGTCAGCCAGCCACCGTGGCACCTGCCTATAAACCCAGCTACTTGGAAGGCTAAGGCAGGAGAATTCCAAGTTCAAGGCCAGCCTTGGGAATTTAGTGAGGCCCTATCTCAAAATAAAAATATAGCTGGGCGCGGTGGTGCACACCTGTAATCTCAGCACTTAGGGAGGCTGAGACAGGAGAATCATGAGTTCAAAGCCAGCCTCAGCAACGGCGAGGTGCTATGCAACTCAGTGAGACCCTGTCTCTACATAAAACACAAAATAGGGCTGGGGATGTGGCTCAGTGGTCGAGTACCCCTGAGTTCAATCCTTGGTACCAAAGAAAATTTAAAAAATAAAGGGCTGGGCATGCAGCTCAGTGGTAGAGCACTGAGTTTAATCCCTAGTACCATGAAAAAGAAAAAGCTGCTGGCAAATTGTACTGGATGTTCTAATCATTGGAAACCATGTCAGACAATGTGGAAGTTTCCTCTTAATTTGTCCATTTCCTCATGTAACGTGCTTTTTGGGCAACAAAAGAATTCCCCCTTTCTTTTTTTTGTACTAGGGATTGAACTCAGGGGTACTAAACCACTGAGCCACATCCCCAGCCCTATTTTGTGTTTTATGCAGAGACAGGGTCTCACTGAGTTGCTTAGTGCCTCGCAGTTGCTGAGGCTGGCTTTGAACTCGCGATTCTCCTGTCTCAGCCTCCCAAAGTGCTGGGATTACAGGCTTGAGCCACTGCGCCTGGCTCCCCCTTTGAGTGAGTGAAAGTCAAGGCTTAAAGATATGCTAAAATTTTAAAATTTATCCTTTAGTTATAAATTGGAAACTTTGCTTACCTTTATTATCTTTTACTGTGTTTTCTGGAGTTTGATCCTACTGCTTTCCTACCATTTTAACCCAAATGAACTCACAAGGAGAAGTTGAAAACTTAAGCTCCTCTTGCCCTAGCTGCCTTCTGGTTATAGTGAGTGGATTACAGTCCAGAAAGCTTTCCTCCCCTCCACTCTCACATCATTTAATGGTTCTTTCAGGGTAAAATGTGATGCATTTAGGGAAGCAAAGTATCCTAATCAGTGTGTGTCAAACTTGGGAAATGAAGCTAGACACTGTGGCACATGCCTATAATTCCAGCTTCTTGGGAGGCTGAGACAGGAGGATCACAAGTTCAAGGTGAGCCTGGGTAACTTGGCCAGATCCTGTCTAAAAAAGGAATAGAGATGTGGCTCAGTGGCAGAGTACCCCTGGGTTTAATCCCAGTACCCCAACAAACCAACAAACAAAACCAAATACTTAAGAAATGCATAGTTCCATTAACCTTTATTTCATATAACTTCAGTGTTAGTTTTATTATATTGTTACCGAAATGTGTACAAACATAGAACTCTGCTTATGGCTTCTTCAGAAGTACAAAACTTCATGAACTGATGATTATTTAGCTGAAGCCAGCTGCTGCTCCTGACATGAGTGGTGTTAGTTCTGTGGTGGCATCAGGGCTTGGATACTTGTGCCATTGTTTACTGAGGTGGCCCCAGGCTCTCCTGCCTTGACTTCAGCAAGACTACCGCAGAGCCACTGTTCCTCCCCAGTGCTGGGATGCCATTTGACCTTGGCTGGAACTGAACCACACTTATGAGGTCTGTTCTCTGCTTATTGTGAAGCTTGGAGTCATTAGTTGTGATGACTTCTGGAGCAGTTCTTGGTTAGAAGGTGCTAATGCAGTTTTTGTTTTTTAAGACTGACTGAAAAAAAGTTTAGACTGACAGCCTGAAAAACACTATTCTGGAGGGTAAGAGCATGAGCCTCCATCAAGGGCCCAGCTCTGCCAGCAGTGTTTGTGGGACTATGAGCCAGCCATTTGAATCTGAATGTTGTGTCCTCATCTCTAAGATGATAGATCACAGTACCTCCTTCCTAGGGCTGTTGTGAGACTGAAGTAAGATGCAGGTAAATTTCTTAGCTCAGTGCCTGCCATGAGGTCAGTGGGTGTTTGAAGTCATCAATAAAAGAAGAAAGAAGCTGGGTATGATGGCGCATGCCTGTAATCCGAGCCCTTTGGGAGGCTGAGACAGGAGA
The DNA here is from genome assembly GCA_004024805.1 of Geosciurus inauris. Classification (NCBI taxonomy): domain Eukaryota; kingdom Metazoa; phylum Chordata; class Mammalia; order Rodentia; family Sciuridae; genus Geosciurus; species Geosciurus inauris. Next base: position 53,664 of record PVHX01007148.1, on the reverse strand, counting down.
ATCACGAGTTCAAAGCCAGCCTCAGCAACCGCGAGGCGCTAAGCAACTCAATGAGACCCTGTCTCTACATAAAACACAAAATAGGGCTGGGGATTTGGGGATGTGGTTGAGTGCCCCTGAGTTCAATCCTTGGTACCAAAAAAAAAAAAACCTCTGAATCTTTCGGCACGGGGGATTGAACTCAGGGGTATTCGACCACATCCCGATATCCCCAGCCCTATTTTGTGTTTTATGTAGAGACAGGATCTCACTGAGTTGTTTAGCACCTCGCCCTTGCTGAGGCTGGCTTTGGACTCGCGATTCTCCTTTCTCAGCCTCACAAAGAGCTGGGATTATAGGTGTGTGCCATCATGCCCAGGTGAGGGTTTTGAATAATATGATAGTCTTGAAGTGGATTTTGGATGGCTTTTTTTTAACTTCCTGACAGTGCTAAAAAAAAAAAGTTATGATAAAGAGATGAAACAAAGCCAGAGAATTTGAACAGTGTCATCATTAAATGGGGTTTGGATAGCTTTACATGAATGTGTCGGGTGGAAGTTAGCAGGAAGAAGACTAACAAGCTGGGTGTGGTGGCGCAAGCCTGTAATCCCAGCACTTAGGGAGGCTGAGACAGGAGAATCGCGAGTTCAAAGCCAGCCTCAGCAATGGTGACGCGCTAAGCAACTCAGTGAGACCGTCTCTACATAAAACACAAAATAGGGCTGGGGATGTGGCTCAGTGGTCAAGTGCCCCTGAGTTCAATCCCCAATACCAAAAAAAAAAAAAAAAAGACTATCAAGTAGAGGGGACTGGCTTTTGTCTTTGTCACTCTACTCATCCATTTAAACTTTTACTCACATATGCTGTGCTTTGCTCTAAACTGTAATTCTAGGTGGAAATCTGTTGAAACACATTGCTCCAGATATTTTATAGGAGCAAGAGGTATCAAGAGGCAATTTGTTATGAATTTTTTAAAAAAACAAACTTCCAGCCGAACTTGTCAGTATATTTAGATAGTTGTACATGAATTTACCCAATATTTCATCCCCAAGAAGCAAGAACTAAAACATGGCTCAAGGAACGGGTAGAAATCTCTCTGATGAAGTAGATTCTATCACCCATGGAGTAGGTCTGTTAAGCCACTTAGTTTTTGAGGCAAAAAAAAAACAAAAACAAAAAAAACAAAAAACCTCTTCCATGAGCCAAACATGGGACTTCATGGCATTTCTATCACGGCATGTCTATGTATTGCCCTAAAATTGTCTGAAATGTAACCTACGTTAATAATTAGCCCAGTGGTTAGCAGAACTACTTGGATCCACAGGGCTATAAGCAGTTCACCTGCAGAGGGATCTACAGAAAGCAGCATGTCCCCTTTACTCCTTGGGGCTTGGCTACTGATTCTGAATCTAGTGATTTCTGCTAGAAGCCAGAAGACAGAACACTTAAGTGGCTCTGGGGACCAACCGCTCTTCCATAAAGCTGATCGACATGACTTTGCCATCATGATCCCTCCAGGAAGCACAGAATGCTTTTGGCAATTTGCCCACCAGACCGGATACTTCTATTTCAGTTATGAGGTAATTGGGTTTCTCTGCCATACTGGGGATTTTTTTTTTCCTTTTGTAAAATGAATCAGGTTTAGATCAAACCAAGTTCTAGCTGTCTATTATGCTGTGATCCCTACCTGTTGATAAAATAGACTTGCACTTAGAGGGAAACTCTTGGTGAGAGCTGGAGGAATAATCACGAATGGGAAGTAAAACATATGGCTTGGCTTCTCAAACTGGGGCTGCAGAAGTGTGCTCAGAGCCATGGATTTGGGAATGAGAGGAGAAAGGATACATACATTTAAAAAATATTTTTAAGAAAATGTATATTTGAGTCCCTAGCATGCAAAAATCAATAAAACATGAATATTGTACAAAGCTGGATGAAAACACATGAACTTTGCAGATTGACCCAGAGGTTTAAAAGAAAGCTGCTCTACTGAATGGGGCTGCGGGTGCCACATCTGTTATACTAGTAGCCTTTAGAGGAAATTTTAGCAGATCGGAGAATCTCTGGTTCAAAATTTCTCCATGCAGCCAGACATCTATTTATTTATTTATAAATATATATATTTTAGTTGTAGATGGACACAATATCTTTATTTATTTTTATGTGATGCTGAGGATTGAACCCAGTGCCTCACGCATGCAAGGCAAGCGCTCTACCACTGAGCCATAATCCCAGCCCAGACATCTATTTATTTTAGCAAGGTAAATGTGTTCAAGTTACTTCTCTATAAGCCAAGTACATTTGCCCATATTGTGATCTTATACCACATTGCTCAAGGATGATAAACACTCAATATTAAAGTTAGAGGCTGTTCTTTTCTCCCTCCCTCCTTTCTTTCTTCCTCTAGGGATTGAATCCAGTGGTGATCTACCACTGAGTTATATCCCTAGCCCTTCTTTTCTTCTTTCCTTTCCTTCCTTTATTTATATTTTATTTATTTATTTTTGGTATGGGGACATGATTGAACCCTGGGGTGCTTAACCACTGAGTCACATCCCTAGCCCTTTAAAAATTTTTTTTAAATTTTGAGATAGGATCTTGCTAAGTTGCTCAGGGGACTCGTGAAATTGCTGAGGTGGCCTTGAACTTGCAATCTTTCTCCCTTGGCCTCCCTAGCTGGTGAGATTACAAGCATGTGAACAAATGCCCCCACCTTCCTTTATTTATCCCATACTAGGGACTGAACTCAGAGGCCCTCTAAGCTATGCCCCTAACCTTTGTTATTTTGAGACAGGGTCTCTCTCAGTTGCCAAGGCTGGGCTGCTATCCTCCTGCCTCACCTGAGTAGCTGGGATCTTGGGTGTGCAACACTTTGACTGAAGAGACTGTTCCTTTCCTTTGTTCTTCATCTTAAAAAGCTGTTAACTTTCCATTTTTTTTTAATATGGTAATAGGTAATGTTGATCTTACTCTACCCCACTGTAAGTTAAAATTTAAGTTAACTTTTCAGAGCTTTTTCTTATCTTTGAATTTATATTAGAACAGCAGCTGCTATAGCTTGGACTTATCAAGATCCAGTTTGGGACAGGTGTCCATGGAGTGCCCACTGTAGGCATGGGCAGCCAAGCAGCAAATGCCCAAATCTGGGATACCACCAGGGAGGCTCAGCAACCAAGCAAGTTCAGCCAAGAACTCTACAGGCAGAATTGTACATATCAACTGATCCATACCAGCTGTGTGGCTGGAGACATGTCTGACACTGCAGATTATTCTGATGTGGCTCCTCACAACACCATTACTGTGACAACCAAAAGCTCAATTCTAAACTCACCAGAAGGGGGATTAGGTAGCCAGTACCATGCCAGACTGAGAACCACTGTGCTGATGGTTATGGGATGTCAATCTTACCACCTAGCTGGCTTCTTGGTGATGTAGCAGGGCTTTTCCTCCCTCCTAATGTCTTGGCAGGTTCAGTGGATACTCGGGATGTCACATGACCGGCATGTTGCTGCCACTGCGCATACTCCACAGAGTTTCCTCATAGGCACCTCCCAGGATGTTCGGGGCCAGATTAATTTCTTTGTCCAAGAAACAGGTCTGTTTTCATCCCCACAGCTATTCTAGTAATCAGAGGTTTCTATGAAATTGGGGAAATAATGAGGAAGTACATAGAGATGGCGAAAATGGTAGGAGGGTAGGTAGCTCTCACCACCAAAACCAGTTTCTTGGAGGCTCCTGGCACCTAAAGATGTCCACTGGCATTCCAATGGCAGTTTTGGAGCAGGGTCTCAAGGTGAACATTATAACCCCAGGGTACAGTAGCTCAATTTGGGGGCGGGTAACTAGAGACTGAACCTAGGGCTTCTCATGCTACCACTGAACAACACCCACAGCCCTAAATTGCCCAGGCTGGCTTGTAACTTAGATCCTTCTGCCTCAATCTCCCAAGTAACTGGATTACAGGTGTGGGCCACTGCACTCAGCAGAAGCTCAATTTTCTCATCTCCCCAAATTCTCAGAAAGTGACTAAAACAGAAAAGTTATAATACAGATTTCCAATTAACAAATTTATCACAGGGTCACATTTCTTTCTAGTCAACAGAATATTTCAGTCATTTAAAAGCAGATTTAGGGGGCTGGGATTGTAGCTCAGCGGTAGAGTGCTTACCTCGCATGTGTGAGGCCCTGGGTTTGATCCTCAGCACCACATACAAAGCAATAAAATAAAGACATTGTGTCCATCTACAACTAAAAAAAAAAATTA
>PVHX01007148.1:0-49321 GCA_004024805.1 Geosciurus inauris | reverse complement strand
TTACCGCTGAGCTAGTCCCAGCCCCACCAGGCAATCTTATTAACGAACTAGTGTACTAAAAAAAACAAGGTATTTTCCCAAGAGAGGCATCAGATAGGCCTTCATTGTGAAGCATGTTTTCTAGGATACTCATTCTGTACTAAAGGATGTTTATCATCTTTGACCCCTACATGCCAATAGTGCCTTCCAAACAAAATTTCCACTTTTATAATTCTACCCTGACCCCTGATGCACAGAGAGGTGACCCAGTTCAAAATAGCTCTAAAAGAAACCCCATCAATCACTGAACAGACACCCTGAAGGCAATTACTCCAATAGGGCAGTTTTTCATTCACAAAGCATCAATTTTTTTTCCTAGTTTCAAGTTCAAGATGTTGTCTCCAGCTCTAATGGTGTACAAGGAACAAGGAAACACCATTCTCTTGATTTCAACAGTGTGTTGAGTAGGAGTATCTTAAAAAGAGATATGGGAATGATAGGTCAGGAAAATGGGAAAACATTGTTATCTACCCACTATAGAACTAAAGTTACTCATGTTTAGTAAAATATACTTATTGGTAACATTTAGTAAGACTAGAGCAGTGTCCTCTATGTTAAAAAATGGGATCTGTGTACTTCCTAAGTAAAACAAATGTGCTGCAGTAGCAATTTAAAAAGGGGAACAGGTAGCCGGTTGCAGTGGCGCATACCTGTAATGCCAGCACTTTGGGAGGCTGAGGCAGGAAAAACATGAGTTCAAAGCCAGCCTCAGCCACGGTGAGGTGCTAAGCAACTCAGTGAGACCCTGTCTCTACATAAAACACAAAATAGGGCTGGGGATGTGGCTCAGTGGTTGAGTACCCCTGAGTTCAATCTCCAGTATCAAAAAAAAATGGGGGTGGGGGGGGGCAAGGGAATAGGTATCTCCAGGAAAACCTTAAGATAGGGTGGGAGATCAAAGACTTGGTAAAGATCTAGGAATTCCTACAGGTTATTATCAGCTTTGTCTAAAAAATCAGAATCACTTTGGTTCTGTGCAAGTGTACCTCAACTTTGGAGTCTTCTATGAAGGGCCAGAGATGGACCACAAACAGATTCAAAGGAAACAACTGAACGATACCCTGGATGCAATTCAGGTAACGTGTGCTGTGAGAGAGAAACATCTATGGGAGCTGATTTTAAATTTGGAGTAAAGATTAAAAATTATGGGAGCAATATCCTTTGACACCTCATATGGGTAGAAACCAAACAGGCAAGAGGATGTGAATCCTTTAACAGATTTTTAAGACTTGGAGTTCTTTAAATTCCTCCTGTTTTAATTCACAGGCTTCCAAATCATGGCTCACAAACCAAACAGGGCTTACTACCTGTATGTATGTGTACACACACACGCACACACACAGAAATAATCCATATACAATTCACTACCTTAAAGTACACATTTCATTGGTTTTTAGTATATTCACAAGGTTGTACAACCACCTCCAGCATCTAATCCAGAATGATTTCATCACCCCTAAAAGAAATTCTACCCATTAGTCACCTTCCATTGCCCCATGATCTCCCTAGCCCTGGCAACCACTATTCTATTGTTTCTATAGATTTATCTAACCTGTAAATTTCCCATGAATGGAATCATACATAGGACCATTTGTGATTGGCTTCTTCCACTCATCATGTTTTCAAGGTTTATCCATGTCACATGGATAGCATTTTATTATCCATGTATTAGCATTTTATTCCTTTTTATGGCTGAATAATATTCTCTTGTATGAATATACCTTTTTTTTTTTTTTTTTTTTGGTACTAGGGATTGAACTCAGGGGCACTCGACCACTGAGCCACATCCTCAGCCCTATCTTGTGTTTTATGTAGAGACAGGGTCTGAGTTCCTTAGCGCCTTGCCATTGCTGAGGCTGGCTTTGAACTCGTGATTCTCCTGTCTCAGCCTCCCTAAGTGCTGGGATTACAAGCGTGAGCCACCATGCCCGGCTTGAATATACCTTTTATTATCCACTTAGTAGTGGAGGGATCTTGAGTTGTTTCCATTTTTTGGCTATTACAATGTTGCCATGTATATGTGCCTACAAGTATTTGTATTAGTTTCCAATTTTGTCTACCTAAAAGTGGAATTGTTGGGTTACATTGTAACTGTATGTTCCCATCAGCAGTGTATGAGGGTAATTTTGACACATCCTGACACTTATTTTACAGTCATACTAGTGGGTATGAAGTGGTATCTTGTGGTTTGAGTTACAGTTCTCTAGTAATTAATGTTAAGCATCTTTTCACATGCTTATTGACTCTATGTTTAGTACTAGGGATTGAACCCAGAGGTGCTTTACCACTGAGCTATATCCCCAGCTTTTTTACTTTTGGTACTGGGTACTGAAACCAGAGGTGCTTTACCACTAAGCCACACCCCAGCCTTTTTATTTTTTGAGAGGTTCTCGCTAAGTTGCTTAGGACCTCACTAAGTTGTGGAGGCTAGCCTTGAACTTGTGATCTTCCCGCCTCAGTCTCCCAAATCGCTGGGATTGCAAGATCCCACTACTGTGCCCAACTCTGACTGCCTAGGCTGACCTTGAATTTGTGATCCTTTTTTCCCAGCTTCCTGAGTTGCTGGGATTACACATGCTTGGCTGCATATTTTCTTTAAAAATCCTTTAATCCTTTGCTGATTTTTTTTTTTTTGGTACTAGGGATTCCCTTTATTATATTTTATTAGAGACAGATCCTTGCTGAGTTGCTTGGGGTCTTGCTAAATTGCTGAGGCTGGGTTTGAACTTGAGATCCTCCTGCCTCAGCCTCCCAAGTTGCTGGGATTATAGGTGTGCACTACCATGCTTGGCTTCCTTTGCTCGTTTTTAAATTGGGTTGTTGAGCTTGGGATTTGATTCAGTTGTAGAACACTTGCTGAGTATGCACAATTCCAGCACCCCACACTCCTGCCATACATTGAGTTTTTAAAAATTTTTTGTGGTACTGGGGATTGAACCTAGGGGCACTCTACCACTGAGCCACATCCCTAAACCTTTTTATTTTGAAATAAGGTCTTGCTAAATTGGCAAGGCTGGCCTCAAATTTGAGATCCTCCTACTTCAAACCTCCCAAATCACTGGGTAATAGGCATATGCCACTACGCTGAGCTTGGGTTGTCTTTGTATTGTAGAATTCTAAGTTTTATTTACATATCCTGGACAGGAGCCCATATCAGATATATGATTCGCAGATATTTTCTCTCATTCTGTGGGATGTCTTTTCACTTTCAGTCTTTGTTTTCTTGTGGTACTGGAGACTGAATCCAAGGCCTGGTGCATGCTAGGCTTGTGCCCTACCAATGAGTTACATCCCAGCCCTTTCTAAAAATTTTGAGACAGCGGGCTGGGGTTATGGCACAGTGGTAGCGTGCTCGCCTGGCATGCGTGAGGCACTGGGTTCGATCCTCAGCACCACATAAAAATAAAATATTCTGTCCACCTACAAAAAAAATTTTTTTTTTGAGACAGGGTCTCACTAACTGCTCAGGCTGCCCTCACACTTATTCTCTTGCCTCAGCCTCCTAAGTAGTCAGTGTTATAGGCATGTGCAACTGTGCCCAGTTTTTCTTTCCTGATAGTCTCCTTGGTGTGCAAAAGCTCAGTTTTGTAAATGGAAGTTTTATTTTTATTTATTTTTGTGGTACTGGGGACTAAACAGTATTGTAAATGGGCATTTTATTTGAACAGTCATGCTTATTTGGCAAATACAAGGTATCTATGGCCACTTTTGTGCTACAATGGCAGAATTTGTAGTTGCAATAAATGAGATGGTCTGTAAAACCCAAAATATTTACTGTCTATCCCTAAGAGTCTGCAGGCAGAAGAAATCACCAAAAGTGTAATGAAGGGCTGAATACATGCTTAAGTCTAGAGATCTTCTGGAAAGAGCTTTCTAGTTAAAGCACTGAAGCCTTTTCATCATTAAAAAAACAAAGCTGGGGGCGGGGGCTCATACCTGTAATCCCAGCACTTTTGGAGGCTGAGACAGAAGAATCGCGAGTTCCAAATCAACCTCAGCAATGGCGAGGTGCTAAGCAACACAGTGAGACCCTGTCTCTACATAAAACATATAGGGCTGGGGATGTGGCTCAGTGGTCGAGTATCCCTGAGTTCTATCCCTGGTACCAAAAAAAAACCCCAAAACCAAAAAATATGTATTTTTTCTGGTTGAGGGTGTAGCTCAGTGGCAGAGCATTTGCTTACCACATATGAGGCCCTGGGTTTTAACCCCAGCACCACACACACCATTTTTTTTTTTTTTTGCATGCTGGGAATTGAACCCAGGTCCTTGTGCATGCCAGGCAAGCACTGTACCACCAAGCCATGTCCACAGTTCCCACAATATTAAAAAAAAATAACCACTCTACCACCCCACTGTAAAGACCACTTTTCACATATAGCAAAAAAACCATTTTGGGACGGTACTAGGGATTGAACATATGGCCACTCTAACCAAGTCACAACCCTACCCTGCCCCACCTGCTCTTTGAGTCAGGGTCTCACTTAGTTGCCTTGAACTTATGATCCTTGATTCTCCAGCCTCAACCTCCTGAGTCACTGGGATTACAAGAGTGTGCCACCAAGCCCAGCTTCAAAATTAGCATTTATCAACTATAATAGTACAGGGCTAGGCTAGGGTTTTAGCTTAGTGGTAGAGTGTTTGCCTAGAATGTGCTTGTTTGAGCCCCAGCACTGCCAAATAAATAGTATTATATATCTTAAAATCATGAGTAGATTACTTGACTGTCAGGCTAGTGCTGGTAAGCGCCCATGAGAATAGGTGGGGAGTGGATCTCTTTATTTTTTCTCCCATAGGAGAGTACGCGAAAGGTGCATAACAATGTCTTCCACATGTGGCGATTCTACACCTTGGCACGAATGAGGAAAATGGCTGATTTTTTCCTTGTCCAGTCAAACTACTCCTATGTGAACTGCTGGTCGGCAGCCCAGAGCCTTTTTATAGTTCTTTCTGGGATTTTGCAGCTCTATTTCTTGAAGCGTCTCTTCAGAGTTCCAACCACTACTGACTCAAAGAAGCCAAGATGCTAAGCTGACTACAGCATCCTGGATTTTCTTCTGGGGCAGCAGCTCTTTCAAAAACTTTGGTGAAATCAGCTTTGTAAAGTTATTGGGGAAAAAAAAAAAATCAACTTACTATTTTAATCTATTACCTTTATCAACAAAAGCAAAATGGCAATAAAATAATAAAAGTGCAAATGTTCTGAGGCTATTTCTAAAATATGTATTAAATGCCAAGAACAAAAAACTGTTCATCATAAAATAGTCCATTAGCCTTCAGCGATTCTACTAAGAGGTTAACAGAAAACCCTGGGAGAAGAGTAGAAAACAATGGGATAAAAGTAAATTTGCTTGCGGAGAATAAGAGGAGTTGGTAGAGTGCTTTTTGTAGTTTAAAGCATTTTATTTTTAGAGATGTCATTTTTGGAATGAAAAGTATTATATTCATTTAAGAAATTGTTTTGTTTTACAGTACAGGTAGTTTTTAAAACTTCTGGCTCTGAAATGTTCTCCTTTATAAAATATTTTAATTCCAAAAGTGATTCTGGGGGAAGTATGAGGATAAAGGAGCTGAATTATTTCAGGGTTTGTAATTAGTGCTTTTTTGTCCAGTCTAGTCAGATAAGAGAAATGTTTTATAAAATCAAAGTAATGAAATAATACTACAAACTGGGATCATCCCATCCAAGAAAAAGAAAGGTTTAAAAAAAAATATGTAAAAAGACAATATAGTCACATAAGACCTCAGGCTTAGTAAAAGAAATATGTAATATAAAAATAACTCCTCTACCATTTTCTCCCAACACCTATTATTTGCCAGGCACTGTGCCTTATGCTTTACAATCATGATTCCTAATCCTAAAAAAACATTTTTAGGCTGATGGCTAAAGCTATTTTTTATTTTTAAAAAAATCTTTTATTTATTATTTTTTAAAAAATATTTTTAGTTGTAGATCAACACAATACCTTTATTTTATTTATTTATTTTTATGTGGTGCTGAGGATTGAACCCAGTGCCTTACATGTGCAAAGCGAGCACTCTGCCACTGAGCCACAATCCCAAAGTTTTTTTTTTTTTTTTAAAAACAGAAGAATATGAAGCTTACTGAAGGTCAATGACTCATCCATGACCAGATAGCTGACAAGTGGCAGAAGTGGGATTTGAATCCAAGTTTTTCTTCCATACCATATAGCACTTACTGTATAGAAAAATGGCTGACTAAATCACACTTATTATTTTAGCCAAATTCATATCTAAAACCTCAGACACGGCCTACTATTCTTATATAGCAATATCTATTTTTTGTGATATTAATAAATAACAAAGAAAATCCATTGTGTTCTTACCATGAGTCTGGAAAACAATGTTATCACAGATAACAATAATACTATACTCTTGTCCTCAGTTCCAATAATTTACAAGCTATTACTCAGAACAAGAAGCCCTCTGATTCAAATATAGAAACATTCTATTTAGTCACAAACACAAAGATCTAAAACCCCGCTTTTGAGTCATTTCTGTATAGTAAGAATCAGCCTGCACCTGTCAGTGATAATGAGAATGTTAAACTAAGAAGTCCCTGTAGAGGTCACAGTGCTGACAAAATTCAATATGATGGAGGCATCTGCATAGACACAGGAAACAAAGCTAGGCCCTTCCACACAGCTGTTAAGTTCTTGCGATGACTTCATTTTAAGTCAATGTCTCTTCATGCCGTACATATTCCCCAATGTCTGCTTGATGAAATACCACAATCGCCATGGGGTCTACTTTCCTGCAGTCTTGTGTAGACTTTGCTGCTACCCCAAAACCCTGGGATTCAAAAGAAGAGATACTAATTCACTCAGGTCATTCAATAAGCCCATGTTGAGGGCTGAAAAAAATAAAATGAGAAAAAATACAATTCTTGTCCTAGAGGAATTCAAAAGGTGCTTAGAAATTAGTCTCTCAGAAGCAGAGATTGAAAACACATCCTTCCTGAATAAAAAGACACTTGGCTTTTGTAACAGTTACCATCTTTACTTACCAAAGGGATGTCTGCCATGGAGTATACCACCACTCCCTGGTACTGAGAGGTGTTTTCAGTGATTCGACCCAGACCAGATTTCAACACATGGTTTCCATACAGGAAGGACTGCTCTGCTCCAGGCTTTATCCATACTTTATACTGTAAAATAGAATTAAAATCCAAAGAGAAAAGGCGGTAATAGTTACATCCCAGTGAATAAGTTAGCTGCTGCTCTGTGATTAATTTCTGAAAAGAATTTGAGGAGGGGAGGTCCATATTTTCCTCAAATTATTCATACACTCAACAGAACTGCCAAAAAGTTTCCTCAATCTACAAGCAATTTTTCCCATGGACAGTTCAACAGCTCTCTTTCTGGATCCCAGCACCCTCCTCATCACAGCCATTTATCTGATTTCTGATCTTGAGCTGGATCTGCACAGGCTTTTCTACTTTGCTGGAGATAACTATACTACGCAGATGCGTGGCCAAGCAGCAAGACCTACAAACATATCCATGTGCTGGCAGTGGGCCAGGCACTCATACATAGGTACTCCACAGAAAAACAGTTGCCAAGTAATCTGCGTTCTTTTTTTATTTTTGGTACCGGGGACTGAACCCAGGGGTGCTTTACTACTGAGCCACATCCCCAGCCTCCCCTTTTTGTTTTGTTTTGTTTTGAGACAGTCTCACTAAATTGCAGAGGCTGGTCTCGAAACTGCCTTCCTACTAGCTCAGCCTCCCAAAGTGCTGGGATTACAGGCGTGTGTCACCATTCTGGTGTGCCCCTCATCTTTGATCTCCTTCCCAGTGAAGAAATGGAACGCATCCCACAAACCTTGGCATAGGGTGCAAGATAATCCAGAGCTGTAATATGCAAACGGAACTTGTGGGTCTTAGTGAATTTCCCAAAACAGGTCCCCAGCGATACCAGCTTGTCCCCGGAGATATTGGCGGCTAGCTTCAAAATCTTCTCACTAGTGGGATAAGTGGGAGGAAGGTTTCGAGTGAGGGAGGCTGACGGGACGCAAGCCTCCACTCACGTCCACACTCGCCCGCCCAGCCACGCCTCACCTCACGTAGTACACCCGGTCGTTGTGCAGCCTGAAACAGTAGGTGCCATCGGGCCTGTCCACCAGCAGCTGAAGATTCTCCCCGATGCTGAGGGTAAAAAGAGGCCTGAAGGCCGCGCCCGAATGGACTCACCCCGGCGCCGCGTCCCCACTCCACCCCGGGTCCACCGCACACACACGCCCTCGCCCGCCCCGCGTGCTCCTACTATTTGGCTATCTTCTCAAACATTACACGGGTCTCCTCCTCAGTCAAAGGCCGCATTTTCCCGCTGGGTTGAAACACCGGATCCTCGTGCCTCAATAGCCAGAAACGGAAATCGGGTACCGGCGGCTCCCTGACAACCCCAAAGCCTGCCTCTCTAGCCTGGTCCTGCACTAGTGCCCCCTGGCGTGGAGGACCGCCGGGGAAAGAAAATCATCCAGACGGGAAACCATAGAGACAGGAAATGTGTCCTATTGCTTCCGGTCCTCTGGTGCTCAGCCAGCGCCCTCAGCGGTCTGTGGGGGAAGTGACGCGGGCGCAGGGAAGATGGCCGCGGCGGCGACTCTCCCGTCCTCGTCCACGGCTTCCGCCACGGCCGCAGCAGCGGCTCTCGGAGAGGTGGAAGATGAAGGGCTCCTGGCATCGCTGTTCCGGGACCGCTTCCCCGAGGCTCAGTGGCGGGAGCGGCCCGATGTGGGCCGCTACCTCCGGGAATTGAGCGGCTCGGGGCTGGAGCGGCTGCGGCGCGAGCCCGAGCGCCTGGCCGAAGAGCGGGCACAGCTGCTGCAACAGACGCGCGACTTGGCCTTCGCCAACTACAAGACCTTTATCCGTGGCGCCGAGTGCACCGAGCGTATCCACCGCCTCTTCGGCGACGTGGAGGCGTCGCTCGGTCGCCTGCTAGACCGTTTACCCGGCTTCCAGCAGAACTGCAGGTGCAGCCGTCGGGCCCTAAAGCGGTGTTCTTATTATGATAGCTGACATTTAGGATGAGAGAAATAGCTAACACATTGCGCATACCGTGTGCCAGGCTCTCCGCTGAACACTTTATTTATTTTTGGTACCAGGGATTGAACTCGGGGTTACTCAACCACTGAGCCACATCCCCAGCCCTATTTTTTCTGTTTTATTTAGAGACAGGGTCTCACTGAGTTGCTTAGCGCCTCGACATCGCTGAGGCTGGCTTTGAACTCGCGATTCTCCAGTCTCAGCCTCCCAAAGTGCTGGGATTACAGACGTGCGCCACTGCGCTCGGCTTGAACACTTTATTAATCCATTTAAACCTCACAACAGCCTTCGAGGTAGGTACTGTAATTACTATTTTACGAGTAAGGAAGTTGAGATACAGGTTAGTGACTTGTTCGTGAACACCGCTACTAAGTTTTCAAGTCGTGATTGGAACGCCGGAGTCCTTGTAGGAGTACTACATAAAAAGAATCCATGCAAAGCATTTACCATTGGATCTAACATAGAGCACAATAAATGCCAGCTTAATATATGTGCACGTTCACCTGTAATCCCAGCACTTTGGGAGGCTGAGACAGGAGAATCGCGAGTTCAAAGCCAGCCTCAGCAACAGCGAGGCACTAACCAACTCAGTGAGACCCTGTCTCTACATAAAACACAAAATAGGGCTGGGAATGTGGCTCAGTGGTCGAGGACCCCTGAGTTCAATCCCTGGTACCTTATATACGTTTATGTAATTATATATATATACAACAGCTCAGATAGGATGCCATCTGCTCCAAAACTTCCAGATGTAGGAGGCTGACTAGGAAATCCTGCCATTTTGGGGCATCAAAGACAATCAAAATTCCGTTTTTGAGCCATATTGGGTACCTCCAGGTATTTTTTTTTTTTTTACAATTTTTTTTTTAGTTGTAGATGCACACAGTATCTTTATTTTATTTATTTTTATGTGGTGCTGAGGATCGAACCCAGTGCCTCACGCATGCGAGGCAAGCGCTCTACCACTGAGCCACAATCCCAGCCCCCTTCCAGGTATTTTGAGCCAGTGGTTTCTTTAAGCTGTAATCCATGTAGTCCAGCCTTTTATGATTCAAATTTAATTTTTCCTTTTCATCCTTTGGATATTTGACAACAGCTTTTGTACCCTTCATGCCCCAAAATAGATGAGGGGCTTTAAAAAGCAAGTCTCTGCAATTACTACAGAGAAATAGCAAAGTAGACTGTGGTGGAAACTAAGGTTGAACAGTAACATAGGAGAATAAAACCTGAGGGAACTTGAGGCAAAGTTGTGTCTTGTAAGCTACTTAGTGCTTTATTATGAAAATAATAACTATTATTAAAGGAACATTTGTCTTTTTTACTCTGCCACATTTACTTTGTATCAGGTCTGTGTTAAGTGCTTCACATGCGTCATCTCACTTTATTCTCGCATCATTATGAGGTGTGTCCTATTAAGATTTAACAGTGAAGCACAGTGGTATGTGCTTGTAATCCCAGTGACTCAGGAAGCTGAGGGAAAAGGATTGCAAATTCAAGACCAACCTCGGCAGCAACTTATTGAGGCCCTAAGGACCTAGCAAGACCCTGTCTCAAAAAAAAACAGAAAAGGACTGGAGATGTGGTTAGTGGCTAACCAACCCTGGCTTCAATCTCTGGTATCAAAAAAAATTTTTTTTTTACCAATGAGGAAATACTTCCAGAGAGACTATGTCCCTTGCTACAGTTACTTAGTTTCCCTTTATGGGATCTAGAACAATCTAATCCTGTGTGTGCCAGTCCATGCAGCTGATTCAGATCTATTAATCATTCATTAGTTGTGTGATCTTGGACAAGTTACTTCACCTGAGATTAAAAACATCCTCAGGTACATGTATTTACTTTATAGGTTTGGTGTAAGGAGTAAATCAGGAAAACCATCTAACCCAGTGCCCAGTTTACAGTAAGTGCTTGGTAACCAGCTAAGGTTTGGGGGCAGAGAGAACATTAAGGGACTAATATTATCCTGATTGTTTCTAGGAACTTTGTGAAGGAAGCTGAGGAGATTAGCTCCAGCCGCCGGATGAATACTCTGACTCTAAACCGGCACACAGAAATCCTGGAAATTCTGGAGATCCCTCAGCTCATGGATACCTGTGTCCGGAACAGCTACTATGAAGAGGCTCTGGAGCTTGCAGCCTATGTACGGCGACTGGAAAGGAAATACTCCTCCATTCCTGTCATACAGGTAGCCTACTTGCCCAGAGTCTTCAAGCTGATTTTTTTTTTCTCTCCAGTACTGGTGATTGCCCTCAGGCCTTTTTTTTTTTTTTAATTTTTTTAGGACTGGGGATTGAACCCAGGAGTACTTCACCATTGAGCTATGTCCCCACATTCTCAGCCCTTTTAATTTTAATTTTGAGACGGTCTCATTCAGTTGCTGAGGGTGGCCTTGAACTTGTCAATCCTCCTTTCTTAGCCTCCTAAATGACTGGGATTATAGGAGAGGGCCATGAGTGGCTAAATTGATCTTGTGATCATTAATTCTGTGATTGTGACTGAACTGTTAAATAAAAACCTTTGTATGTTTTACATCAGTTTCTGTCAGGCAGGCTTGAGCAGGAAACATTCATTAATTGATTCATTCAAAGATACATGTTAGGGCTGGGATTGTGGCTCAGTGGTAGAGCGCCTGCCTTGCATGCGTGAGGCACTGGGTTCGATCCTCAGCACCACATAAAAATAAATAAAATAAAGAAAATGTGTCCATCTACAACTAAAAAAATATTTTAAAAAAAAAAAAAGATACATGTTAATCATGTGCCAAGCATTGATCTAGGTGCTAGGACTATGGTTGATCAAAGTAATTGAAGTCATGGCTCTCCTGAAGCTTACATTCTAGTAGAGGTCTGATAATTGACAAATAAATAAAATAATATGATCATCTTAGATAGTGGTAAGTGTGTCCGAAGAAAATAAACTAGCGACCAGACATTGTGATGCACACTTGTAATCCCAGCCACTCTGGGGGCTGAGACAGGAGGATCACAAAGTTCAAGGCAAGCCTCAGCAACTTGGTGAGACCCTGTCTCAAAATAAAAAATAAAAAGAACTAGGAATATAGCCCAGTGGTAAGGCACCTCTAGGTTCAACCCCAGTATCAGCAAAAAAAAAAAAAAAAAAAAAATGCAAGCAAGGGAGTTACACAGTCAGATCTTTTTTTGTGAGCCTGCAGCGTCAGCTTTAGAAGTACGTTTTGTAGCCAGGTGCGGTGGCACACGCCTGTAATCCCAGCACTTTGGGAGGCTGAGACAGGAGAATCGTGAGTTCAATGATGAGGCAGGCACTCTGCAACTCCGTGAGACGCTGTCTCTACATAAAACACAAAATAGGGCTGGGGATGTGGCTCAGTGGTCGAGTACCCCTGAGTTCAATCCCTGGTACCAAAAAAAATAAAAATTAAAAAAAACCATAGAAACATTTTGTATGTCAGGAAAACCATGGGAAGTTGGTCTGCAGTGTTCAGGGTTAGTGGAGTGGGTTCCAGAGAATGTCTCTGTATGTTGTTACTCACTCCCTGTATTGTCAGGGTATTGTGAACGAAGTACGCCAGTCCATGCAGCTGATGCTGAGCCAACTTATCCAGCAACTGAGGACCAACATTCAGCTCCCTGCCTGTCTCCGTGTCATTGGCTACCTACGACGCATGGACATCTTCACTGAAGCTGAGCTAAGAGTAAAGTTCCTTCAGGCCCGAGATGCTTGGCTCCGTTCCATCCTGACTGCGATCCCTAATGATGATCCCTATTTCCATATTACAAAAACTATTGAGGCCTGTCGAGTCCATCTCTTTGATATCATCACGCAGTACCGTGCCATCTTCTCAGATGAGGACCCACTACTGCCCACTGCCACAAGGGAGCACACTGTGAATGAAGGTGCCATCTTCCATGGCTGGGTGCTGCAGAAAGTTTCACAGTTCCTGCAGGTGCTGGAGACTGACCTTTACCGGGGGATAGGAGGCCGCCTGGACTCTCTGCTGGGCCAGTGCATGTACTTTGGGTTGTCATTCAGCCGGGTGGGGGCTGATTTCCGGGGTCAGTTGGCTCCTGTTTTTCAGCTGGTGGCCATTAATACTTTCCAGAAAGCAATTCAGGAAGCAGTGGAAAAATTCCAGGATGAAATGAACTCCTATACCCTCATTTCAGCTCCAGCCATCCTGGGCAGCAGTAACATTCCTGCTGCTGTGCCAGCCACTCAACCAGGGACTCTGCAGCCACCGATGGTACTTTTAGATTTCCCACCCCTTGCCTGCTTCCTCAACAATATTCTGGTTGCCTTCAATGATCTGCGTCTCTGCTGCCCCGTGGCCCTGGCACAGGATGTGACTATTGCCCTGGAGGATGCCCTTGCCAAGGTGAGTGCATTCATTGGTTTTCTCCTACCCTGGGCTGCCTTTGGTAACAGATGGCCTGACTTTTTCTTTGTTTTGGGGGGTGCTGGGTAGCGAACCCAGGGCCTTTGCATTGTGAGGCAAGTACTCTACCAACTGAGCTACATCCTCAGCCCCGAGATGGCCTGACTTTTGTAATAAACCAGTTCATATGAAAGTGGTGTCCTTGGAGAGGTTGTGTGGTTTTAGAAGTTTTTGTAGTTGAGAAGCTTCTGCTTAGTGGGAACTAGAACCATCATCATCCATGAAGTGGCTCACCTGAGATCATGATTCAGTAATACATTAGTTTACTGCTATATAACAAATTTCCAGCCAGGCATGGTGGCGCACACATATAATCCCAGCGCTTTGGGAGGCTGAGACAGGAAGATGGTGAGTTCAAAGCCAGCCTCAGCAACTAAGGCGCTAAGCAACTCAGACCCTGTCTCTAAATAAAACACAAAAATAGGGCTGGGGATGTGGTTCAGTGGTCAAGTACCCCTGAGTTCAATTCCCAGTACCAAAAACAAATTTATTTCCACAAATTTAGCAGCTTAAAATAGTACACCAATTTTTTTTTTAAATATTTATTTTTTAGTTGTAGGTGGACAGAATATCTTTATTTTATTTTTATGTGGTGCTGAGGATCGAACCCAGTGCCTCATGCATGCTAGGCGAGCACGCTACCACTGCGCCACAACCCCAGCCCCAGTACATCAATTTTTGCCAGGTACAGCATCCCTAGGTCCTTTTCAGGGTCTGACCAGGTTGTAGTCAAGTTGTCTAGGCTGTTATAGCTCAGGACTCCCTTTCAGGCTTATTCAGGTTGGCAGTTTTCATTCCTTACAGTTGCGAAAGTTGTAGGACTGAGATCCTCAACTCTTAGGGGCTATTCCCTCCACAGGCAGCTCACAGCATGGCTATTTCTTCCTTTTTGTTGGTATCAGGGATTGAACCCAGGGGCACTTAACCACTGAGCAACATCCCCAGTCCTATTTTGTGTTTTATGTAGAGACAGGATCTGAGTTGCTTAGTGCCTTACCGTTGCTGAGGCTGTCTTTGAACTGGAGATCCTCCTGCCTCAGCCTCCCGAGCTGCTTGGATTACAGGCATGTGCCACCATGCCCTGCTATGGCTGTTTCTTTAAGGCCAGCAGGAGAGCATCTTCCCTACTTGAGTCTCTTCTTTTAGGTATCCTGCTTTAAAAAGTTCATCTGTCATGAAAAGAACAAATTAAAAAAAAAAAAAAGGTTCACTTGATTAAGTCATATCCATCCAGGATAATCTCCCTTTTGATTAATTCAAAGTCAACTGCTTCATTTTCCTGAATCCATGACAGACCTGGTGCAGCCCCCAAGGATATCAAAAACCACGTATTCTCTGTATAATTTCATGACTGTTTTCCACTAGAACTAGAAACTATGCCAGTAATGAAACTAGTTGGGTAAGAAATGCAGCAGGAAAATGACAACTGCAAAGATTGACCACAGTTCTCAGTTTAAACAAGGTAGTATTGTTTGGAATGAAAACCTGAAGGCTGTGCATTTGTGCTCCATCATGCACTGTGCCAGGGGTTGATGGGATTCTTGTGTCTCAGGTAACGAAAGTAATCCTGGCCTTCCATCGTGCAGAAGAGGCTGCCTTCAGCAGTAGAGAACAAGAGCTCTTCGTCCAGTTCTGCACTGTCTTCCTGGAAGACCTTGTTCCTTATTTAAATCGTTGTCTTCAAGTCCTTTTCCCACCAGCTCAGATAGCACAGACTTTAGGTAAGAAGGAGAAAGGATTTTGTAAAAAACACTTTTCTGGTTTGTAATTTGTTTTTTAGTAAATATACAAAGATGTGCAACACACACCATACAATTTTGTAACATTTCCAACACCTCAAAAAAAGATCATTTGTGCCCGCTTTTTAGTTTCTCCTCAATCACAGCCTTAGTTCCAGGCAACCTTCCTTCTGTTTATTTCTGTTCCAGTTTATTTAATTTTTTGGTGTTGGAGATCAAACCTGGGGCCTTCTGTTTGCCTGTAAGACCTCTACCACTGAGCTGCATCCCCAGCCCTAGAGAAGGGTTTTTTGTTTTGTTTTGTTTTTGTGGTACCAGGAATTGAACCCAGGGGTACTCTACCACCAAGTTATGCTACAGTCCATTTTCTTGAGGCAGAGTTTCACCAAATTGCTGAGGCTGGCCTCAACTGTGATTCTCCTGCCCACATCTCCAAGTCACTGGAATTACAGGTGTAAACCACCACACCCAACATTAGATAAGAGTTTTTATTATTTATTTAGAGTTTTTTTGAGGGTCGCGCTGGAGATTGAGCATGCTAAGCATGTCTCAAGCATGCTAAGCAAGCATTATGTGGCCAGCCCCAGAGAGGAGGGGTTTTAAATATATATACATTTTTTCCCAATTTGCTTACTCTTCATTGTGTCCCATCCTGATGGACTTGGGAGTGAGGGAGGAACAACTCCCCAAAGGGCAATAAGTTAGTGATCACACTGGCTAATAGTGGTTGCCCTTTACCTTGGCCCTAATTTTCCCTTGGGTCTGATCCAGCAATTTGTGCTTAGTAATCTTTTGGCTCTGGCTCCATCCACCCTTCCCTATGCTATTTATTCCACATTACCTTTGTGGTCTTGCTTTACAGTATAGCTTCTTGTCCCACATCACAAAGATGGTCTTTGCTGTATTGAAATATGTAGTTGTGAACCGGGCTTGATGCCCCATCCCTGTAATTCCAGAGATTCAGGAGGTCGAGGCAGGAGGATCTCAAGTCCAAAGCCAGCTTCAGCAATTTAGAAGACCTTGGCTCTAAATAATAAGGGCTGGGATGCAGTTCAGTGGTAAAGCATCTCTAGGTTCAGTCCCTGGTACCAAAAAGAAAAAATAAAAGTAATTGGTGTGTGTGCCTTACTCTTTCGTGTTTTTTTCCCTGTGATGACTTTTTTTTGGTACCGGGGATTGAACTCGGGCACTCAACCGCTGAGCCACATCCCCAGCCCTGTTTTGTGTTTTATGTAGAGACAGGGTCTCACTGAGTTGCTTAGCACCTCCCTGTTGCTGAGGCTGGCTTTGAACTCGCGATTCTCCTGTCTTAGCCTCCCAAAGTGCTGGGACTACAGGCGTACGCCACCCTCCCAGCTTCCCTGTGACTTCTGTATTTGATTTTAATAACGTTTGTTTCCATTTCACTTTCCCTACCATCTGGGGCAGGCATTCCACCGACTCAGCTCTCCAAGTATGGAAACCTCGGGCATGTGAACACCATCCTTATCCAGGAGCCTCTCGCCTTTATCCTGCCTAAGAGAGAGATGATCTTCTCTCTAGATGACAAGCTCACAGCTTCAGCACCAGAGCTTCTTGCCGAGGAGCCAGTTCTGGGGTGTGCTGCTGCAGTTGGCCACCCTGGTGGGCCAGAGGAGATGGAGCCAATGGAGTCATTGCAAGGGAAGCTGAGGGAGGGCGGGCCGCCGGCCGAGGCACCTAGTACGGAGTCTTAGCCTGTGTTGCGTGGGACCAGAAGTTCCAGCAACACTGGGGACAGAGTCGCTTTCCGTCGGGGCTGCCTTGCCCAGGAGAGGCTGGGGTGAGGCTGCGGGGGTGTTCATGGGGACAAAGAGGGTACTTGCCAGTCACTCTTGTACGTAGGTAGAATTTAATAATAAAGCTGGACTGTAATCACCACCTGGCTGCTGTGCTTCCGCTGATGGTCTCGCCCAAGGCGCACGGAAACTACGCTTCCCGGCGTCCCTGGCGGCAGCGGGGCGGAGGAAACGGCCGGGGCTGCGGGTTCCTGCTGGTGCGCACCATGGGTTGGCTGTTGAACCGGCTGCTGCTGCGGGCGCGTGGCTGCCCAAGGACCGCCCGGCTGTGCGGGCTACAAGCAAGTGGCGCCCGGGCCTGCAGCTCCACGGCGGCCACGGATGGCCTGGAGGGCCCCGCGCGCCGGCGCTCCTACTGGCAATACGTGAGACGGCTGGTGCTGGGAGCGCCGCAGCCGCCGTACCTGCACGTATGCCAGGTCGGGGACCCGGTGTTGAGGGCCCTAGCGGCCCCAGTGGAGCCGGAGCAACTGGCGAGCCCGGAGCTGCAGCGGCTGGTGCAGCGGCTGGTGCAGGTGATGCGGCGCCGGCGTTGCGTAGGCCTAAGCGCGCCGCAGCTGGGGGTGCCGCTGCAGGTGCTGGCCCTGGAGTTCCCCGAGGCGCTCTTTCGCGCCTGCGCACCGCGCCTGCGCGAGCTCCGCCAGATGGAGCCTTTTCCGCTGCGCGTGCTCGTGAACCCCAGTCTGCGGGTGCTAGACAGCCGCCTTGTCACCTTTCCCGAGGGCTGCGAGAGCGTCTCCGGCTTCCTGGCCTGCGTTCCTCGCTTCCAGGCTGTGCAGATCACAGGTGCGGGAGGCAGGGCACGGGGGCGGCTGGATAACCGTGCGCTTTCACCCTGACAGTGGAGGCGGAGGCACCGGAACCCACGGAACGGTTTCTGCGAAGCTCCAGCGAGAGTGCATATATTTTATAGTTGGTCTGTAGAGCCTCCCTTGGGAGCGAAGCAGGACCCGGGAGCGCACGGGACTCAGGACTGACAGACTGGTGGGGAAGGAGGCTCCTGTCGGTCCAGGGCCCCCTGGGGAAGCGGTTTGGGAGGTGCCCTAATTCCGCCAGTTAGCTTCCAGTCTGGCCTGGGCTTTATTCTCTCCCCGTCTCTCCCCCTGCATTTCTCTCGCCCTCCTTGCCCCCATCCCACATTTATTCTCTCTTCCTCCAGCCCCACTTTATCTGTCAAGATGGGTTTGGAGAAGTGGAACCCAGCTTTGCCAAGCCCAGGGCTATAAGCCATTCCGCCTGTCGTACCATAGATGTTTTGTGGAATGTTGTTCTCTGACAGGGTTGGGATGATTAATCTTGAATAGTAGTAATAATAATAATAATAAGATTATTATAATATATATAATTCTTATATATATTATAATAAGAATATTATATCTTATAATAATAATAATAATAATCTTGAGCAAATCACTTGGTCCAAGAGGGTCAGAAGGTGTCTCTTTATTTTCTACTGTACCAGGCTGAAATACCTTTCATAGAAAGTAATACTTGAGAAGTGGGAGGAGTCTTCAGAAAGGAGGCATCTTAGCAAAAGATTTTCTCATTGCCCGCCCCATACTGGGCCCCACAGCCTTATTATTAGAGGGGGAACCAGGTTGAATACATGGGAGTGGGCAGAGTTGAGGCATCTTCTCTAGGAGGGGAAGGGACTGCTGTCTATATTTGCTTCCTGATGTTGCCTCTTGCAAATAGGAGCAAACAGGACAGGGGGCGGGGAACAGCATAGCAAGGTTTGGAATGATGCAGTTCAGCATGTCCATCAGCGTGTACCTTCCTTTACAGGGATGGACCCAAGAGGAGAGCAGGTGGAGTGGCAAGCAAGAGGGTGGACAGCTCGCATCATCCAGCATGAAATGGACCACTTGCAAGGTTGCCTGTTCATTGACAAAATGGACAGCAGGACGTTTACAAACATCCGCTGGATGGAGGTGAATGACTGAAGCTTTTCTGCTGGAGCTGAGGATCTGGAAAGCCTAAATGCAAACTCTTGGACTTCATCTGGGAACATCTTACTTGGCTTCAACTTGAAATTAGTCCCGATATGAAAGACAACAGTGGACTGCCAATGCATGTTGAACTGAATTGGAGGAAGATCTTAGAAATGTTTATTCCAGTCAGGGTTGGACAAAATACTGCTACAACTTGAGAAAAATAACTCCCCCTGAGGTGGATGTTTCCCGACAGTTGTATACAGAGAAGTGGGGCAAGTAAATAACCATTCTCAATAGAAGTGACCTGTATAAGACCTGTATAACCTACTCCCAAAGCCAAGATTTCATAATCATACAGTCCCCAAATATTGGAAAGCTGTGTTTAAAAATGCAGGTAAGGCAGAGGTTGACCATCTTCCCTGAGTTCTGCATTTTACAAAGGGCTGTGTGTGTCTGACTTGCGGAGTCCTTGTTTGCCTTGGACACCAGTTGCTTATAAAAGTAAAACACAGGACAGAGTGGTCCCAATCCAAGAAAGTGTTTAATGACATCATTAATGTAAATAAGTATGCACACATTTTAACAGGTCCAGATAGTTTAGGTCTCCACCTTTATTATTATTATTATTTTTAAATCACATCTTAGCCAGGTGTGGTGGCGCACGCCTGTAATCCCAGCACTTTGGGAGGCTGAGACAGGAGAATTGCGAGTTCAAAGCCAGCCTCAGCAATGGCGAGGCACTAAGCAACTCAGCGAGACCCTGTCTCTACATAAAACACAAAATAGAGCTAGGGATGTGGCTCAGTGGTCGAGTGCCCCTGAGTTCAGTCCTCGGTACCAAAAAAAAAAAAACATTCCCAATCTTCTTGCCTCAACCTCTGAAGCAGGTAGGATTATATGCGTGCACCACTGTACCCAGCTCAGGTATTTTACCTGCCACCTTTAATAAAGTTAGGGAAAAGTTTGCTGCTAAGATCTGTTGAGCAGCGTGTACTTGGCTCATTGGGTGGAGGCTGTGCAACAGGGCTGGAGGTGGGGATGATAACTGATAGGGAGCAATGAGCCCCTTCCTGTCATAATTAAGACAGTAATAGAAAGCAGAATTTGTACTTGGCTGTTCACCATGCTCTTTTTGAAAAGCAAATTAGCATCATACTGACCAGTGTTTAACTTTTAAGAAACTGTCAAGTTTTGTCAAGAGATGAAGGAATTCCAAAAGTATTAGATAAATTGTCTAACCTCATTTTTATGTTGAGGTTTGAGGTATTCAGGTTTGTTTGTTTGTTTGTTGTATTGCTGGAAGCTGTGCACAGGCTCTACCACTGAGCTACACCGTTAGCGTCTGAAGCAGGTGTTCTTGTAAAACAAAATCCTCTAAATCAATGTACACAAGTGAGGGCTGGGGGGTGTAGGTCAGTGGCAGGTCACAGCACTTGCCAAGCATGTGGGAGGCCCTGGGTTCAATCCCAAGTATTGCAAAAATACAACATGCTCGTGGTGCATGCCTGTCACTTTAGCTACTTAGGAGGCTGAGGTAAGAAAATTACAAGTTGGAGGCCAGCCTGGACAACTTCAATGATATCAAAAACTAAAAAAGGCTGGGCATGTAGCTTAGTGGTAGGGGGTCCAGAAAATTATTTAGAGAAAGTGTTTTAAACAGTAGTTATAGACAAACCCAGGGAAGACCCATTCTTGCCTGTGGTTTTCTCTAACTTTGGAACAGGTCGACTGGCTGAAGATGCAAACTGGAGAGAAATCACAACCAAGCACTGTCCCACGGTCAGAGGCTCAGCCATTGGGAGTGTTTGTAAAAAGCTCTCCTTTACACTGGGAACAAGGGCCTTTAAAGTTAGAATTCATTGAGTATCCTTTCACTTAGATATCCTGCAGAGTGATATCAAAACATCCTGATGCTTCCTTGTAGTCTCTAAGGTCACAGCCCTTTGTGACACCTTTTTGATGGTCAGTATCAACAAATCCTTGCATTTCCAAAAAAGAAAATTTCTCCCACCAAGGTAGGTATTGGCGACAGAAACCACATATACATACCAATCAGAATCTTGAAATTTTTCAAGATTTTTGGTACCAGAGATTGAACCCAGGGGTGCTTAACCACTGCACAACATCCCCAGCCTGTTTTTTATTTTGAGACAGGGCATCGCTAAATTGCTGAGGCTGGCCCCCAACTTGTGATCCTCCTGCCTCAGCCTCTGGAATTGCTGGTATTATAGGAGCGTGCCACCATACCTAGCCCCATTCAGGTTTTAAGAGAGGAATTAAGGCTGGGGGTATAGCTCACCGGTAGAGAAGGCTTGAGGGCCTGTGTTCAGTCCCAATAAAATAAAATATAAAAATACCAGTTTTTGGAGGGAAGAATGGCTAGACCATCCCTTCAGTCTTTGTTTCCTGTCAGGCCTTTTCCATGTGCGTGATTTGACTGGTATATTCCTGTGCACAGGGTGACGCTGAAAGTGCTGTGTCTGCTCCATGTCATACAGCATTTCTGGGACTGCCAGCTTTGGAATCTTGGTATCTACTTCAGGGGTCACCAAGTCCATTGGCTGCCTGGCAGGCAACATAAATGAGTGGGTAAGGGGAAGTCCTTCTAAACAGGGCAGCCCCTGCTCAGCAGCAGCTGATAGGCTATCTCATAGGGATGCAGGCCCAGCTTTACCTCCACAGCCAGATATCTGCTTTTTATTTTTTGTTTTTGGTACTGGGCATTGAACACAAGCATGCTTTACCACTGAGCTGCATCCCCAGCCTGCTTAATTTTTATTTTTTTTTATTTTGAGTCAGGATCTCACTAAATTGCTGAGGCTGGCCTTGAACTTGGCCTCAGTCACTAGGATTGTAGGTATGTCACCACCCAGCAAAATTTGCATTTTTATGTCAATTCTTGATTTTTAAATGTTGGCAGCAGACCAAACCCAACAGCTACAGGTTATGTCTGGCACACAAGCCTCCCAGTTTGCAGTCTCTGATCTGGACACTGGACAATAGAAAGAGCTGACCAGGTCCTTAAATACCCCCAGCCAATCTTCTGAGCCTTAACTGGAGAGCAGGCCTGAGGACTGCAGCAGGTGGCCAGCATTCCTGCTTGCTTCCTACTCTGCTGAGGAGAGGAGAGAGAACACAAAATCAGAGCATCTTACTGGAAGCAAGAGTGGCCTTTCAGGTAGCCCCAGACAAGTAAAAGATGAGACCACTCCAGTGGCTCAAGAAGGGAAAAGGATTTATTAGACCATTTCCAGGACAAGGACCCAGGGCAGTGGCTGGGTTCAGTGTTCTTATACCCGGCAGGGCAAGAGGTGGGGAAGGCAGCAGTGAAGATGCACCTGCCTTCTCTCCTGATCAGAACAGCTTTGTGCTCACAGAAACCATCTCCTCCTCTTGCAAGGAAGACACAAGGCCCTGGATGCAAACCTACGGGGGTGGGAATGGCTTTTCTTACTCTTCATCAGTCTGTTCTCAAGGAGCCAAACTTGGGTATAAAAGGAGCAGGGGGCTGGGGCCTGGTTACTCCCACTCCTTGACACTTCCAGGGATTTTATCTTTATAAACAAGACAAATCAAAGCAGCATTAATTTAGAGGAACAAAAATTAAAAATAAAAAAGACATACAGGGGCAGGGAAAGGAACTGGTCAGCATCCAGAAAAAGCCAGCATCCACCATGTGCCAGACCGCAGCAGAGCGTCTGCTGCTCTGGAGGCCCTTTTCTTCCTGCTCCCTGGCTGGCGGCCAGACAGCAGAGGAGACACTGTGGTGACTGGGACGAGCCCTGGAGCCCTGTCTGGCCACCAGTGTAGGGAGTACCGTAGATGTGCCCCAATCAACCTCCCACCTTCACCTTCACCCACGTGAAGAAGCTTTTAACTCTCCTGTCCAAAGTCCTCTGAGAATTTCTTCACTTTCAGGAGGTCATCTGCATTCACTGTGGGCCGGGTGGTGGCCAAAGACCGGAGCATGTCCGACTGCAAAGACAAGAGCATGCTGCTGAGAAGCAGCCAGGCTCCAGGTGCTTGGCCTCCCTCCTTACACAGCTGTGCCATCTAGGACAGCAAGAGGCCTGTCTTCCAGGTCATTGCCCAGTGTAGAACTCCCTACAGCTGTTGCACTGAATCTGCCCGTGACAGACCCTCTCCCATACTGAGGCAGCACACATCATTTCCAGAGGCCTGATCTGAATGAATCAAGGCTCCATCATCTCATAACTCCCATTTTTTAATTGCATGCCCATCACACCAGGACAGAATGAGCACTGTGACTGGCAAGACTAGAAGAGGAGCTGGGCGCAGTGGCGCAAGCCTGTAATCCCAGCACTTAGGGAGGCTGAGACAGGAGAATCGCGAGTTCAAAGCCAGCTTCAGCATCGGCGAGGTGCTAAGCAACTCAGTGAGACCCTGTCTCTACATAAAACACAAAATAGGGTTAGGATGTGGCTCAGTGGTCGAGTGCCCCTGAGTTCAATCCCTGGTACCAAAAAATAAAAAAAAAAAAAGACTAGAAGATGGAGAGAGCCAGACTACTTGGGTGAGAGGCTGCCTCTGCCACAGGATTAAAAGAAACCTTGCTGACACACCTTTTCTGGTTCCTTCTGGAACAATTAAGCCAAACCCCTAGAATGACAGTCACATTATCTAGACTTTACTTTTCCTGCTAAAGAATATAAACTGATAATGCTATAGCCTCTGCTCCCATTTAGTTATAGCAAGAGCCTCAGCGACCCAAAGCTGCAAAGGTCACTGTTTCAGAGGAGCCATGATAGCCCAGAACACAGAAGGAAAGAAGCTCATTTTTCTTTTTGGACTCAGGCCCCTAATTTTCTGGGCTCTATAGAGTCCTCTCTCCCAGTTGTTTACTTACCATGCAAACCACAGGCTCTAAGAGTTTGTCACCAGGAACATCCATCCAAGTCATCTCTATGGCCCCTGGGTCCCCTGGAGAGCATGGGGTCAGGAGGTCATCAATCACAATGCTAGGGTTGGTGCGGGAAGGACCACAGACCTGAAACCAAGCAGGAGTTTGACAGGCTGGTATAGCTGTTCTTCATTGTTAAGGGACAGAAGAAAGGGAATGGTTGATTTTCTAGTTCATCAGGATCAGAAGAGGGATAGGCTCCTTCAGAGCTCCTGAACTGGCTGGGCATGGTGGCATATGCCTGTAATCTCAGTGATCAACTCAGGAATTTGAGGCAAGAGCACTGTGAGTTCAAAGCCAGCCTCAACAACTTAGTGATGCCCTAAGCATCTTAGTGAGACCCTGTCTCAAAATAAAACATAAATAGGACTGGGGATATGGCTCAGTGGTTTAGCACTCCTGGGTTCAATCTCTGGTACCAAACCAAACCAAACCAAAGAAAACTCCTAGGCTAGCAGGGCAGAGTAGGTCATGCCTGTAACCCCAGCTACTCAGGAGCCTGAGGCAGGAGGATCACAAGTTCTAGGCCAGCCTGGGAAACTTTAGCAAAATGCTCAAAATAAAAGTAAAAAGGGCTAGCTGGGCCAGGCGTGGTGGCACACGCCTATAATCCCAGTGGCTCGGGAGGCTGAGGCAGGAGAATTGAGAGTTCAAAGCCAGCCTCAGCAACTGCGAGGCACTAAACAACTCAGTGAGACCCTGTCTCTACATAAAAATACAAAAAAGGCCTGGGGATGTGGCTTAATGGTTAAGCATCCCTGGATTCAATCTTTATTACCAAAAAAAAAGACTGAGGATGTAGCTCAGTGGTAAGGGCCTCTGGGTTCAATCCCCAGCACTGGAAACAAACAAAACGGCTCTTGTGCTGAGTGGTCAAAGTGGCTCAGTCGGATTTCAGAGTCCTGTTGACAGGATGCTCTGCCAGCCACTGACCTCCAGAATCTCAACTAATAGCCCCAAACATCTCACCTTCCTTATTAATGCCACTAAATTTCATCAAAAATGCAGTAGCAATAAAAATGTTTTTTTCCACTGAAGTGTATGCCCTAGCAAAACATCCTCCCAAAGACCCTAAGGCTCTTTACCTCACCTTTAACTCTTGATTCAAATGTCACCCTGGGGGCTGAGGTTGTGGCTCAGTAGTAGAGCGCTTGCCTAGCATGTGTGAGGCACTGGGTTCGATTCTCAGCACCACATATAAATAAAAATAAAGGTCCATTGACAACTAAACACACATACAAACACTATTCAGGAGTTTTATTTATATATATATATAAATATGTATATATATTTATATATATAAATAAATGTCACCTTGATGTTGCCTGGCCTTTATTTATTTATTTATTTATTTATTTGGTACCAGGGATTGAACTCAGGGGCACTCAACCACTGAGCCACATCCCCAGCCCTATTTTGTGTTTTCACATAAAGACAGGGTCTCACTGAGTTGCTTAGCACCTTACCATTGCTGAGGCTGGCTTTGAACTCACAGTTCTTTTTTTTTTTTGGTACCTGGGATTAAACTCAGGGGCACTTGACCACTGGGCCACATCCCAGCCCTATTTTGTGTTTTATGTAGAGACAGGGTCCCACTGAGTGGCTTAGCGCCTTGCCATTGCTGAGGCTGGCTTTGAACTGGTGATTCTCCTGTCTCAGCCTCTCAAAGTGCGAGGATTACAGGCCTGCGCCACCCGTGTCCGGCTTGCTTGGCCTTCAATAGTGCAACCTGCCTGCTACCCTAAACCTCTGGCACTCCTGGTCTACCTTACCTGCTTAGCTCTTCCTCATCACCTGCTAAGGAACTGACTTTTATCTTGTTTATTATTGGTCTCCCTCCACTTGAATGGAGGCTACTAGAGGGTTAGGGTTTTACATCTGTTAGGGTCACTAATGACTTCTTAACACCTAGGACCATCAGGCACATAGACCCACAGCAGACACTCAACAAAGATCTGCTGAAGGAGAGCATGGGTCCTCCTTACAATTAGTAACTGTGAAGCATTTACTTGGCGTCTACTCTTGCACAACATAGTGCAGAGGCTGCAGAACTGTGGAAACAATACCCCATATTTTGGCTCCTCACAGAGAAAGATACACTTAAGCAAGGGCTACAGAGATGGGAGGGCAGGTGCAGTCCTGTCCCCTGGAATCAGGGGGCACACTTGACTCTTTCCTCTGGTTCTCCAAGAAATTGAGAATATGTCCTCTGAGTAGCCTCTAAGAAAACAGATACAAGCTGGGCGCGGTGGTGCACACTTGTAATCCCAGCACTTAGGGAGGCTGAGATAGGAGAATCGCAAGTTCAAAGCCAGCCTCAGCAACGGCGAGGTGCTAAGCAACTCAGTGAGACCCTGTCTCTACATAAAACACAAAATAGGGCTGGGGATGTGGCTGAGTGGTCGAGTGCCCCTGAGTTCAATCCCCAGTACCAAAAAAGAAAACAGACACACCCTGGAGACACTGTCTAAGCCACTGTTGGCCCATTCATCTTTTGATTTTTTCTTTTTTTTTTTTTGATGGTACTGGGCACTGAGCCCAGGGATGTTCTACCACTGAGCTGCTACATTCCCAGTCCTTTATATTCTTTTTTTTTTTTTTTTAAATATTTTTTAGTTGTAGATGGACACAATGTCTTTATTTTATTGCTTTGTATGTGGTGCTGAGGATCGAACCCAGGGCCTCACGCATGCAAGGCAAACGTTCTACCACTGAGCTACAATCCCAGCCCCCCTTTTTATTCTTTATTTTGAGACAGGGTCTCACTAAGTTGCCAGTTCTGGCCTCAAACTTGCAATCCCCCAGCCTCAGCTTCCCAAGTTACCCAGCCACCACTCACCTTCTTGAAGTGTGTTGCTGACTGCACTTTTCTGACAGGCTGCATAAGGGAGTCCCTCACAATGATGCTGATGTCTGCACCTGAGTAGCCTTCTGTCTTCCGGGCCAGCTCATGGATGTTGGCATCTGTGAGATTGTGGGGAGTGCTCCCCAGATGCAATCGGAACATCTGGGCACGGGCAGCTTCTTCTGGCAGTGGGATATAAATGCGCTTTTCAAACCTAAAGAGCCAAGTACAGAGCATGAAATGAAGGCCAATCACAGAATGAAGTTAAAAAAGTCACAGTACAGAGATCAAATGAGATGCACTTTCAAGCCAGTGTTGCTGGCACCATAGCCCTCAAGAAGCTGGCTTCATAACGGCTCTGCTCCAATCAGACCAGGGAGGACACCAGGGAATGAGGTCAGAGCACGCTCACAGGCTGCCAATGGCCTGAGGAAGATATTAGCGCCCAGCCTGTCCTGCGGAAGACTCACCTCCTTCTAATAGCTGAATCCAATACCCAGGGGATGTTTGTGGCACCAAGAACCAGAGTCCCATCATTGTTATTCCCCACCCCTGTGGAGAAAGGGAGACAAAGATGTGGACTATGAAGACACCTGCAAGGGTCAGTCAGAACCCTTGCGACAGACCTTAGGGGCTTTGTGAATCATTACCTGAAGCCATCCCTGTGCCACCACTGGCAGGGTCCCAGTTGAAACTAAACCATACCTTGGTCTGGCTTTTCTGGGGTGAAGAGACCAAAAGCACCACCTGCCACAGGACAGGCAGAGTGGCTGGCTAGCAAAGGCCTCAGCAACCTCTCTATGGTGAAAACCCACTTAAAGACTGAGGAGATGATGCCAAGAAGCACTTATCCTCCACATCCAACTACAGCTAAATCCAGAGCCCTGAGTTGGCTTTTGGTGGAGTGAACTAGGGGGCACCCAGACTGGCACGCACCCTGCATCTGGACCAAGAATTCTGTTTTGATCCTTCGGGCAGCCTCGCTCTCATTTTCATTCCGGGACCCACAGAGGGAATCCACCTCATCGATGAAGATGATGGAAGGCTTGTGCTGCCTGGCCAGCTCAAACAGATTCTTGACTAGCCTGTAAGGGTAAAAAAGAGGTTAGGCTCTAGATGCTCCCAAACATGCCCACCCAGGGTTCCAGTCGCCACTTCTCCTGCCCTTCCTGCAAGAAGATTGAAAATTGATGTCAGGGAGAACGGTGGTGACAAATTCTTTGGCAGCAGTGCACTAAGAAGAGCTTGTCTCAGCATCAGCGTCAGACCATAGGGCCCATGCATTAGCTCTGGATGTAGGGCAGTCATTTCTCTTGCCCTAAGCCTCAGTTTCATCATCTGCAAGACAATCAGCTGATACTCAGTCATGGTTAGTTCCTTTCTCTTTCTTTCTTAAGTTCTTCATCTCTCCCAAGTTCTATTCTAGTCACCTATCAGGATAGTGTCCCAACCAATAAGCTGGCAAGATTTCACTCTCCTGGCTACTCTCCCTGAATATTAAACAGCAGCTCCTCCGGGAGGCGACTCCAAGGGGCAGGGAAGCTGGACCACCACAGCTGCCAGGGCTGCCAGGAGAGTGCAGCCCGATGGCTGACTTACTTCTCACTCTCCCCCAACCACTTAGACATCAAATCTGAGGAGGACACAGAGAAGAAGGTAGAGTTGTTGGCCTCTGTTGCCACAGCCTTGGCCAGATAGGATTTCCCTGTGCCAGGGGGTCCAAAGAGCAGTATCCCTCGCCAAGGGGTACGCTTGCCTGCAATAGAGAATAACTGAAGTAAGCCTCCTGATTGGGGAATGGGAACAGAACAAACAAACAAACAAAAAGAATAGGGGGCCTTTAGACACTGTAAGTACAGTAAGAGAGAGAAACTCCTAGAAAACAATTGATTCTTGGAACAAAGGTGTCCAAGGAATTAAACACCTATTGGGAGCTTAGTCCTTGTTGTTTTTTGTTTTTGTGATGCTTTGGATTGAACCAAGGCCTTACCCACGCTTATGTTCTATCACTGAGCTATACCCCGCAAACCCCTATCCCTTGTTAATGATCCTCATTGTTCTTGCCAAGTGACACTGGCTGGCACTGGTTCCTGACCCTGCCCACCCACTAAAATGGGTCAACTGAAAGTTTTAGTCATACAGATGTTTGGTTTTTTTTGGTACCTGGGATTGAACTCAGGGGTACTCAACCACTGAGCCACATCCCCAGCCCTATTTTGTGTTTTATGTAGAGACAGGGTCTCACTGAGTGGCTTAGTGCCTCGCCATTGCTGAGGCTGGCTTTGAACTTGCAATTCTCCTGTCTCAGCCTGCCTAAGTGCTGGGATTACAAGCGTGAGCCACTGCCCAGCTTGTTTTTTTTTTTTTTTCCTCGTTCATTCTTTTCTTTTTTAAGTTGTTGATGGACCTTTATTTTATTTATTTATATGTGGTGCTGAGAATTGAACTCAGTGCCTCACACATGCAAGTGCTCTACCACTGAGCCCCCACCCCAGCCACAGTAGATAACTGGTGAGCAGGTCTTGAGGCTCCTCCTGACAGAGCACATGGCAAGGCCAGGCCTGCTCCTCCTGGGCTAAGGAAGCTAATGCCATCTGCTCCAGGGCATTTCAGAGGGGGAGCTCCAAATTGGCTCCCTCAGAAGCCTGATATTTTTACACCTGAGCTTCAGGTGGCTCAACTCTTTACCTGTAAACAAGTGTGGGAATTTAATTGGTAAAATGACTGCTTCTTTGAGAGCCTCCTTGGCCCCTTCCAGCCCAGCCACATCATTCCATCGTATGTTGGGCTTCTCCATCACAACAGCACCTGCAGAGGGAAGCAGAACCAGAGTCCAACCCATGAACATGAGCTCAGCCAAGAGTAGACCCGTGCCACATTCCCTCCCATTGCCACAGGGCTTCAGGCCTCTTACCCATCAGTTGTTCTTGCAATTTCTTTTTCTCTGGATTATCTCCTTCGCTGTCACTATCACTGCTAGGAAAGGAAACAGAAGATCACAAGCTGGCCCTTTAGCCTGGGAGCAGGGAGGCCCTGAGTGAGGCCACACTGCTGTGGGTAAGGAATGCTCCTTCCTCAACACCGGTAAGGGACTGGTAGGCAAGGACCTAGAGACACCAGGGCCACAGGCTGTCCTCCAAGAAACACTCCTTTAACCCATCCTCATTGCTTCATTGAGGGAATAAGTATAGAGATGTCTGGCCTCTCCCAAGGGCCGGTAAGGAAAATGTGCTTTGGCTAAATTTGAAGAGCAGCTGGTCAAGCCAGTGTAGCTGTCAAGACACTTTCCAATGGACTTGAAAAGAGTATATGGCAGTAACTCCAAAATAGTTCCAAGGACAGAAAGCAAGTAAAGTTTAAATCAAAAGATGAATGTGCTCTCATCCCAAGAGCCAGCTCCTATCCTATCATTTATCTGTCACCCACAAAACTCTTCTATCCCTTCTGGAGACTAATCATGCTCTAGCTCAGTAACCTTAGCTAATCTCAGCCTTTCCATTTCTGTTGCCTTACCTATCAGATGAAGATAATGGTTCTCTGTGATAAGAGCAGCTGATGTTTACTGAATGCTTACTATGCGCCAAGCTCTCATCTAAGGCTTCACCTATATCATCACTTCTGTTCCTTATGGCAACACCAAGAGCAGAGTTCTATCATTTTGCCTCCTGAGATGAGACTAGAAGCATAGAAGGCAAAGTCACATGGCAAGGCAGCGGGAGAGCCAGGGTTCTATCCGCAGTCAAGCGGCAAAGGCCAAGGCTCATCACCCTATGCTAGGCCTCCTATCTCCCTATGGCTTTTCTGTACAGATCCAATAACATAACAGGTGAGTGTTCTGCAAAGTCTTGATGAACGCAGCTGTTGGCATTATTGTTATGAGTGGAATTCCCTTTAAGGAGGATGCCATACTGGTCCAAGGCAGCATGAGCACCAAGAATAACAGTGACACATGAAGAGGGCACACACATATGGGAGCTCCGGTTCCACCAGGGCCAGCAGTGCGCTCCAGCACACTCACCCCTTGCCTTCACTTTGATTCTCTTTGACTGGCTTCTTGCCATGTTTCTCTTTGTTTCGTAAGTAATCCTTCAGCTTCTCCGCCCGGTCTAGGTATTGCACGCACTTGGCTCGAATGCTCTCCTTGGCCTTGTCACTGTGTGCCTCATCTACAAAAGGGGAAGCAGAGAATGGTCCCCATGAGCTTTGCGTGCCCATCCTACTCTCCAGGAGCTCTGAAGCGAGAGGGCTCTGAGCGACTCACACTTGATAGCATGGAGGAAGTACTCCACAGCATGCTGGTAGAGCCGGAGTGCCTCCTCGTAGTTCTTGGCTTTATCCTCTTCTGTGGCTTTTGTCACCAGATCAATGGCTTTCTGGAAAAACAAGGCAAATAGCTCAAGGTGCTTCCCAGGAGATCCAGAAAGCCCCTTGGGGTCACAAGCAGCAGAATGAGATGAGAGAGAGTGCCAGATCTGTGGATTTATTGGTTGATGGCTATTATATTTCCCTATTTTTCTCACATCAACTTAGGCCTTAAAGGAAGCTTTAAAAGACAAATTGTCTTGGTTGGAGATGTAACAGTGGTAGAATGCTTGCTTGCCTAGAATGCGGGAGGCCCTGGGTTTGATCTTTGGTACTGCCAAAACAACAACAACAACAACAAAACAATTGTCCCTCTTCACAGGGAGTTCATGTAGTTCAAAACGATATCCTCTCCAGTTCTCTGGAGCAGCGCAAGTGAAAACCTGACCTAATATCTGGGGCTTGGGTTTCAAGGAAGAAAACCAGACTAAGCTGAGGGGAAACACCAGAAGCAATGGATTGCTGTGTTGCTCAGCAAGGAGGTCAGACACTGCACTGGGCCTTGAGGCTGCAAAAGAGCCAGCCAGGTAGCAAAGTCTTTCACTGACACAAGAGCTTAAGGACACCTCTACATCCTTCTACTGGCCCACCTCAACTTGCTTCCCTCAGCTGAAAAGGGAAGACAGTTTTCTTGAACTGTTTGAAGGTGACACTGGGGATAGGATGCTTGACCACATGGCTACGTATAATACCAGTAGCTCCAGGAAGGAAAATGCTTGCTTACTCCAGAGACATGTGCTGCCAGTTGAGGGAAACTCCCCTTTGGAACTTCTAAGAATTCTGTGAACAATGTCTTTGGGAGTCATCTAAGTCTTACAGGTCCCTGTATTGGCTGAACTGGAAACAGGAAGCACTTACACATCCAGTTTTAGAAACCACAGTTTCCCCAACCTGACCAGAATTCTCTACCTGGTACATCTCTAGTGGCTAGGCAGGCAGGTCCCGCTGAAGACCTAGTTCCAGCCACAGTAAACAATAACCTTCTGACCAACTTTGGTGAGTCCAGAACACTAGTTCAGCCTTTTGTCTGTAAGAAATCTCTACAAGAAAGGCACAAAGAGAGCTCTACAAGACTGACAGGTAAAACAAGCCAGGTATCCCCTTCCAAATGTCAACTTCAGACAGTTTAAGAAAACTGTCTTCTCTTTTTGGCTGAGGGAAGTAAGCCAGTAGAAGGATGTAGAGGGTTCTCACTAGACTGAAAAGACAGGAGAAGTGAGAGTGTTAGCTACTGTCAGGCTTTGCTCCCTCCTCTGCCTACTTACAGGGGATGGCTAGGGGTCCTG
The DNA here is from genome assembly GCA_004024805.1 of Geosciurus inauris. Taxonomy (NCBI): domain Eukaryota; kingdom Metazoa; phylum Chordata; class Mammalia; order Rodentia; family Sciuridae; genus Geosciurus; species Geosciurus inauris. The sequence goes on along the minus strand of PVHX01007148.1, from coordinate 16,894 downwards.
AGCCTTCATGCACAATCAGCCAACACACAAATTCTACCTGTCTATTCTCCATAGATAAGGCTTCTCTAGAACAACACCTCAGTTCCTTGGATTTTTTTTTTTTTTTTTTTTTAAATAGTTCCTTGGATTTTTTTCACTCTGTACTGCTCCTTACTTGGGTCTGTCCTTTTGAACTGGGGGCTCTGAACAAAACTTAAGGTGTGCTCTGCTCCATGGGGGTGAGGCACTCATCCCCATTCTAGACATTCTTTTTTTTTTCTTCTGGTACCAGGGATTGAACTCAGGGGCACTCGACCACTGAGCCACATCCCCAGCCCTATTTAGTTTTATTTAGAGACAGGGTCTCACTGAGTTGCTTAGTGCCTCGCTTTTGCTGAGGCTGGCTTTGAACTTGCAATTCTCCTGTCTCCGCCTCCCAAAGTGCTGGTATTATAGGCGTGTGCCACCATGCCCGGCTGTAGACATTCTTATTGATGCACTGAAGTGCATTAGATTTCCCAGGCAACCAATATTGTTTTTTCACATGTAGGATGTAGTTTTAATGAAAAACAGCTTTGCATAACAGGAGGGTAAGGTGACAAAGCTGCCAGCCCCGCCACATCTCTAATAACAGCTGCGGCAAAGGATGAGAATGAAGGAGAAAAGTAACAAAGGTGTGCTAACAGAGGAGCTGGCAAACTTTTTCTGTAAAGAATAAAAGAGCAAATATTTTAGAGTTTGCCAGCCATACAATCTCTACTCAACTACTCAACTCTGCCTTTGTAGCACAAAAGTAGCCATGATAATATGTAAATGAATGAACTGGGATATGTTCCAATAAAACTTTATTTATAGCATCTGAAATTTGAATTTCAAATTATTTTCGTATGTCATAAGTCTTTTTTTCTAGCCATTTAAAAAATGTAAAAGCCTATGGTATTATGTTAAGCCAAAGAACCAGCCACATGTTGTATGGTTCCATTTAGATAAAATGTCCAGAATTGGCAAATCTATAGAGAAAGAAAGTGGATTAATGGTTGCCTGAGAGGGGCAGAAGGCATGAGGATTCTTTCCAGAATGATGAAAATGTTCTAAAAAGTGGGGGGTGATGGTTGCACAACTGTGATTTTACTAAAAACAGAGGGGTATCTTTAAATGGGTAAATTGTACGGCATGTGAGATGAGTTATATTTTAATAAAGTTGTTTTCAAAAAGCTGTAAAAACATTCTTGGCTCACAGACCATATTAAAACTGGTCTGGCAGATGGCATCTACGGGCTGAAATTTAAAGATCCCTGTAGCAATATCTGAGTTTCTGCTGGTCTATGATGGGTTCTGGCTTTGAACTCCATCTAATTCCTAGCCCAGTACCTCAATTTATTCCATGCTCATCCCTCCACCTGGGGTAAACCCCAGGTATCTGAATGCTACCTATCCTTTGATGCTCTGGCCAAATGCCCCCTTTTCCATGAAGTCTTGCCTGATTCTTCCAAGTATTTATGTATCATTGCTTACTGAGCACTTACAATGTACCAGACCTACAGTAAAAATGCTTTACCTGAATTATTCAACCTAGAGGCATCTCACAACAACCCGATCCTACATTGCCCCATTTTACAGATGTGCAAATCAGAGATTCCAAGATCAAAAACCTAGCCCAAGGTCACATGCTAGTGCGTAGCAGAGCTGGGATTCACACCCGGGTCTGAGGCCTGAGCATGTATGTTTGTTTTCTGACAGCACCCGTCATTCATCCAAGCGGCGCCACCCAGCACCACCTTACAAGATCTAGGCAATGAATGAAGGGTCTCTGGCTGAGAAGAGGGGGTCGCAAACCCAGAAAGGAGCATGGCTTGTTCGCAGAGGGCTGAAGAGCTGCCAGGGCCTAGGGCAGGAGGGAGTAAGCATCGCTCCCTGAGCGAACAGAGGGATCCGGGCCGAGCTTGCCAAGGAGGCGCCCCGGGGCCCAGGAGCAGTTGTAAAGCGGCGGTTCGGGGCGCCGGCTACATGTAGTGGCCTCCCGGCTCTGCCAGCAGAGCAAGGGCCAGGGATCGGGGGGTGGAGACCTCCCTCTGTTCCCTGCGCGTGAAAAGAGAAACGGCGGAGATGGGCCGCGGTGGTCAGTCTGGACCGCGAGGCCGGGGCTCGGAAGTGGGCGCCCGCCCGCCGGCTCCAAGGCCCGCAGGCCCCGCCGCACCGCCTTCGGCCTCCGCAGCTGGCTGGGCCGCGCCGAGGTACCTGGAGGGTTGACGTTGTCATTTCATCTCCTGGGTCCGCCCCACACCCCGCGGCGCTGCTTGCGACCTCGGTCCGACCCCGGGGAGCCGAGGTGCTGGGTACGGCGCGGGGAGCCCGGCGGGTCAGCGCTGGGCGCGGGGAGGGCGGTCGCTCTCAGCCCGAGCCTAGTCGGAGGGCTAGCGAGCCGCGCGGCCCAGAGCGGTCGGGCCAGAGCCGCGCGGCTGCCTCCAAGCGGCCACGGCCGGCACTGCAGGCACCGCTCCCGCATTGGACCCGCAGCAGGGCCCAGGCAGCGGGCGTGACGAGAGCCGGGGCGGAGCGAGAGAGGGAGGGGGCGGGGCAGGGTAGAATCAGGAAGTCCGGGACCCCACTGCAATAATAGCACTCGTGGAGCGGTTTTACTCACACAGTAAGCCTAACTTCTCAGAGTTGTGATTTCCTATGTTTAATAGGGCATGGTAATTAATACCTACCCTGTCTGGCTTTTAGGGGGAATGTATGTGTTTTTTGGTACCGAAGATTAAACTCAGGGGGCACTCGACTACTGAGCCGCTTCCCCAGCCCTATTTTGTGTTTTATGTAGAGACAGGTTTCACTGAGTTGCTTAGCACCTCGCTGTTGCCGAGGCTGGCTTTGAAGTCGCGATTCTCCTGTCTCAGCCTCCCTAAGTGCTGGGATTACAGGCGTGTGCCACCGCGCCCGGCTTAGAGGGAATGTATGAGTTAGCTAATGTACACACAGACAGCTACGCACATTCTGTAGGCTCAGTTCCTGATAACTGTTATGATCCCAGTGACTGTGTAAAGCCAATTTTATTGCCTATTAAAATATTAATCCTACTTTTCTTCATCGGAGTGTTTTTCTTAAATCTCCGATTCTGGGGCTTTACCTAGGTGAACTTCAGCACAGCAGATAGGTCGCTTACCTATCTGCTGTTTGTTTATCCAGTATTTAGTAGGGAACTACTGTGTGCTGGGTTCTTTGCTAGTTTCTGGGGCTGCAGCAGTGATCACAACAGTTCTAGGGGAGTCTGCAGTCTGAGAAAGGTAGTTTATCAGGAAGTAATAAGCGTGTTGAGGCTGATGTGTAAAGGCCCATGTGCTATGTGAATTCTGACAGGTATTTTACCTACAACAGGGCTCAGGGAAGGCTCCAATTTAAGTGGAAGTTCTTGAGGGATGAAGGGAAATGCATCCAGGTTGGTGAAACAGCCTGTGCAAAGGCTCCAAGAGAAACTGGAAAATTCTGACAGCTAGAGAGGGAAGTCAAGGTGAACTATGAACAGTTCTTGGGGAGGTGAACCAGGGCAAGGGTATTGGCTGTGGTAAAGATTTTGGGTTGTATCTTAACAATAATAAGAAAATATTTTTACATGTTTTTGTGTTTTTTGAGTTTTTTTCCAATTTATTTATTATTATTATTATTTTGGTACCAGGGATTGAACTCAGGGGGGTTTTATCACTTAGCCACATCCTCAGCCCCTTTTTTATATTTAGAGACAGAGTCTTCCTGAGTTTCTTAGGGCCTCACTAATGGCTGAGACTGGCTTTGAACTCGGGATCCTCCTACCTTGGCCTCCTGAGCCGCAGGGATTATAGGCAAGTACCACCATGCCCAACCCTTTTTTTCCATTTTAGATAACTCTAGGCCTGTTATAGAAAACAGATTGCAGGAATGGGATGGCTATTGCAGTATGAAAATGTTGTAGTACAGAAGAGAGGGATGCAAGTGGGGAGAGCTATAGAGAAGCATACCCAACAACAGGTTTTGGAAGACAAATCCTAAGACCTTGTAAGTGGGTTGGATATGGGTTATGAGGAGGGGTGAGAGGAAAAGATGACTTCTAGCTTCAGCAGCTGGATTGCTGGTACTACTGAGATGGGGAATAATTGACAATACAGAATTGAGGGTCAGAAAATGAGGAAGATTATGAGTTTGAGGTGCCTTTGAAAGATCCCTTATGAAAACATTATCAGTTGGAGATATATACATATATCTATCTCAAAAGAAAGATGGAGGTGGGGTTTCACATCTGGAATTATCTGGGCATAGGTGGGAATGGAAGCTGTGAGAGCTTCTAGGGAATATAGAACATGATGAGGAGAGCCTAGGACAGAGAGCTTTGAGGTTTGTTGACCAAGCAGAGACCATGAGCCTGCAAAAGCAGCTCAGAAAGAGCTGGAGGTAGGACAGCCAGAGGAGTGTCTTGGAAGTCAGGGAGGAATGTCTCACGGGGTGGGGAAAGTATTGATAGAGAGGGGACAAGAGTACCTAAATGCAGCTGAAAAGGCAGACAGTGATATGCAAGCAAGATGAGGGTGACTGGATGAGGAGGTGAGCGGGGAGAGGGAAGTAGAAAGCAGGGGAAGGGAGTAGAAAGAAGGGAGCAGAAAGATGGTTGGGTTACACTGGGCAAATAAATTTAGAATAATGAGAGGTTACTTACTGAGAAGGAATTTACAAACACGGAAGGGGGGGAAGTTAGAATCCTCATGTATCAGAAGTGTCAGTGTGAACCCATGGGTTCTAAATATGCTCTAGAAATAGATATGTTTGTGTACATAACCATGCCCATTTTCCTTATTCTGTAGTAACAAGCATACCAAGGACCCAAATCTTGGTTTCTTTTTATCACCCTACACTAGAAAGTCTCAGGGCCCCACTGAAGAATGGCCAAGTGGAAAATACAAAATGAACCTTTGTTGTGCCAAAAGTTAAAAAGGTGACAGGGAAGCCGGGCGTGGTGCTGTCGCCTGTAATCTCAGTGGTCAAGTACCCCTGAGTTCAATCCCCAGTACCAAAAAAAACCAAAAACGAAAAAACAAAAAACCTCAAAACTGTGATGGGGACATATCAGAAGGACATAATAGCTGGTCAAACCTGGGACAATATGCTCATCAAAATGAGTACTAGATGGGACTCTAGGGAGAGTATGGTCTCACTTTCAGGGTTTCTGCCAGTTGGACAGGACCTAATCTGGTACTGAGGCAATACTAGATGGAGCCAGGTGGAGGGGTAATCTGCAGAATAAAAGACCAGTGTTCTTTGAGATGCTCAGTCACTTGAGAATTCAGAAAAAACTGAGGAACTGTTCCAGACTGAAGATACTGATGCGACATAACAAGCAAAAGCAGCATGTGGTACTGGATAGAATCCTGGACCAGAAAGGAAAGGGAGGAATTGTTCTAGTGATTGGCTTCATCTGAATGGGGTCTATGGAGTGGGTAGTAATGTTGTACCAATGCTGATTTCTTGATTAGGAGGGCTGCATAGTGGCAATACAGGGAGGGCTCCTTGAATTTTGGAGATACACACTACACAATTTAAGAATGGTAAGTGTCATAAGGGCTGGGCGTGTAGTTGAATGGCAAAACACCTGCCTAACGTGAGGAACTGGGTTTAATCCTCAGCACCACATAAAAATAAATAAAATAAAGGTATTATGTAAAAAAGAAAAAAAAGAGCATCATGTAAGGAAAAGATAAGACAAGGGAATGGAACAAGTATGAAAAATGTTAACTGGAAAATTTGGGTGAAGTGGTTTTGAAATTTTCCTGTAGGTTTGAAACTAATGATTTTTAAAAACGAAGAAAAAAAATACAAGTCTAAAAGTAATTTTTTATTTACAGTATAAAGGTTACAAAGGTATATATGTATTTATATATATGTATATATATAAAACCCTTAAGTTTCAAATTTTCATTGTAATATACAATGCTATATGTTAATGTGCAACTCAAGGGCAAGTGTTGTCTATGCATCTATATATAGAGTACATATAAAGCTTTTTTTTTTTAAAATTAAGAACACAAATACTGCCCTGTTTTATGCCATGGTTTTTTGTTTTGATAGACGAAGATTCAAGAGTTAAATTTTAAACAAAAAAAAAAATGTAAAAAGAAGTCTTAAGTACAGTATTCTAAAGAGAAGAAAAAACAATATTACATACTTCTAATTATCTGTCAAAGTATTATTCTAGCTTTCTATTTATTTAACAAAAATAAAAGTGTTTCTTTGTATTTAACAACAATGAAAGTAGTGTGGGAAAGAATACATACACATGGATATTATCAGTTTGCAGAGATTAACCAAAATAGGCCTTTAATAGATAGTTTCCCACATTATCTTTTTTTTTTTTTTAAACTGGAGATTGGACCCAAGGGCACTTTACCAGTGAGCTACATCCCCAGTCCTTTTTATTTTTAATTTTGAGACAGGGTGCCGCTAAGTTACTCAGGGACTTGCTAAATTGCTGAGGCTGGCCTTGGACTTGCAATTCTCCTACCTCAACTTCCCGCTGGGATTACAGGCATGCACCACCACGAATGGCACTCACATTATGTTCTAAAAGACCTCAGGGCTGGTACCAAAAAGAAAACATTCCTTGGGCATCAAGGTCTACTAATGTTGAACTCATCCAACAGACTGTAAACATACCACTGACATCCTGTAGTGGAAAAACAATTCTGAAACCAGTTCTTATGATCAGGGCACATTGCTACAGGTGAGATCATGGAGACTGTGATTATGCAAACCTGAAACTTAGTTTAAATGATTTCCTCTCCTCTAAATTCTATGAATTCACAAACAGAGGTGAAAAGATAATTGACACCCACTCTACCAGGACTGAGATAGAAGGAAAATATTCTTCCATCTTAGGAGGAACAGACATTTACACAATACTTATGGGCTCGTTTCAATAAAGTACAATTATTAGCACCTGATTGTCAAATATCAGGTTAAAAGACAAGACCAAGACCCTGAAGGCATGACCTTATTTTTGTGTACAACTCTAGGACACTTCAGAAAGGGGAAGGAATCCCTATGCCATTTCCTCATAGATAGCTCAGGTACTTTCTGGGCATGACTAAGACACTGCCTTGAAAGCTGACCTTAGTGATCAATGGAAGGCAAAATGGATAGAAAGGGACTGTTACTGTATGCAAATTATGGAAAATTCAATCAACTTCTTTTATTTCCTTCACATGCCCTTTTCACTAAGTTTGAATGCCAGTGTTCTAGAACATTTTGCTAAGTTTTAAATATCTTTAATTCAATGGATTAATAATGGAGAAACACTCCATACACCATATGTGTGGAACTTTTGGGCAAATGAGATACTGAAATGGTGTAAGTGTGGAAATGAATGGGTCAGCAAAAATTTGAAATAAGGGTTTAAGAAATACATATTAAGCTGTGCAGTTTACAGTTAAGCAGCATTAAAAACAAACAAACTTTCCCATTGATCTGCTTTCAGCAATAGGGCTTATTTTTTGTTATGCGTTATCTTACTAGGTATACTGTACACTATTCTCTTTCCCAAACTAAAATCTAATTTTATAAAATTAAGCATGAAGACCAACCTACTTTAATATGCTTGGATCCTTTTGTGTTGGTATAGATCAAAGCTGGAGCATCCCTTCAAGTGTCTTCCAGTTTGCCAGATCCAGATAAGCAGAGCAATGGATCTATTGTGGTAAAAATATGAAGTGGCTAATCACTTAACCACTGATTAATAAAGAGATGGTATGATGTGATTGAGAAATAATGGATCATATACTATTTGAAGGGAGGACTTTTTTTTTGACTCTTCAGAATGGTTGGTGCAGCACTGTACATTAATAAATGCTTGTCAGATAAAAAAATATATGAATTAATATGTTGTTATTATTTGCAGTTTCAAACTCTTCCAGTTCCCAAAGAACTTGTATTTGTAAGAGACTTCCATCACTCTGGAAGAAGTGATAGAACAATCATTCCAAGGGTATATATATATGACTGGGATAAAGGAGGACTCAAGCTGGGTGTGAAAGTGCATGCCTGTGATCCCAGCAACTTGGGAGGCCAAAGCAGGGGTATCACAAGTTTGAGGCCAGTTTCAAAAAATTAATGAGAGCTGGGTGCAGTGGCACATGCATGTAATCCCAGCAGTTTGGGAGGCTGAGACAGGAGAATCACGAGTTCAAAGCCAGCCTCAGTAATGGCGAGGCACTAAGCAACTCAGTGAGACCCTGTCTCTACATAAAACACAAAATAGGGCTGGGGATGTGGCTCATTGATCAATTACCCCCTGAGTTCAATCCCCAGTACCAAAAACAAAATTAACGAGGCCCTAAGCAACTCTGTGAGACCGAATCAAACTTAAAAAATAAAATAAAAAATAAAAAGAGCCTCAAAAACACTGTTGTATCAATGGCTATGGAGGCGAGACCACTGCAAAACTGAGAAAGTAACTTAGAAGACTCAGAATTTAGAATTCTAACCAGGATTCCTAGTCTTAAATATAATGAAGTATCATTTCTATATTATATATTTTTAGTTTTAACCAATCTATTTTATTTATTTATTTTTTTGGTACTGGGGATGGAACGTGGGGGTGCTTTATAACTGAGCTACATCTCTAGCCCTTTTTTAAATTTTATTTTGAGACAAGGTCTCACTGACCAATTTATTCAATTTCAATTCAATTGCAATTCAAGGATTATAGTTCATATGGTAGATTTCTGCTGAAAATTGTCAAATGGTCATTGACATTGCATGCAATTTGCAAAAGGCATTCTTATTCATTACATTTAGATGTGAATTCAGGTGGCAAGAGATTACGTTCAAGTTTACATTTTGAAGTTAAAGAAGGGCTGAAGGTATAGCTCAGTGGCAGAGCTCATGTTTAGCACGCTCAATGCCCTGGGTTCAATCCCCAGCACCAAAACAACAAGAACAAATTTGTTGAAATATTCTTGTCAGTTAATACCTAGCTGGGCATGGTTGTGCATGTCTGTAATCCCAGCAACTAGGGAGGCTGAGAAAGAAAGGTGCAAGTACAAGGGCAGCCTCAGCAACTTTGCAAGACCCTGTCTCAAAGCCAACAAACAAAAAAAGGGATTGGGATGTAGTTCAGTGTTGACAGTGCCCTTGGGTTCAATCCCCACCAAAAAAAAAATAAATAAATAAAAAGGTCTTGTAAGATAATATCTAACAAACATTCTTCTAGTTGGCAATTTAGACAGTTTCAAAAAGCGACAAGAAAACAGGTTTGCCCTAGGTGCCTATTTATTGTACATTATCCTTAGCTTGAAATTCTATCCTCTTTTTTTTTTTGGTACCACGGATTGAACTCAGGGGTACTTGACCACTGAGCCACATCCCCAGCCCTATTTTGTGCTTTATGTAGAGACAGGGTCTCACTGAGTTGCTTGGCGCCTCGCCATTGCTGAGGCTGGCTTTGAACTCGAGATTCTCCTGTCTCAGCCTCCAAAGTACTGGGATTACAGGCGTGCACCACTGCACCCGGCGAAATTCTATCCTTTAATAGAACAAACTTATATCACCAGATGTTTGTAGTTTTTTGTTTTTTTTTTTTTAAGAAAAAGGTTAGTTACCTAAGCAGTAAAATAAATTCCACTTAACATCATCAAAGCATAGGAATAACCGTATTACCTAAAACACCAAATCCTGACATAAAGCATAATGATTTTAGAACTGTCATCACAAATTTATTAAATGTCTATGTACCCAACACAAGAAATGATAAAGGAAAATGGGGGAGGGCAGATTGCTGCAATCAGCTTTTAAAGACAATATGTGAAAAGACAAAATAATTCTCGATTACCAAACAATTAAAATAAAGGGTACAAAGAGAGAATGGTGGTAGATGACAGATTCCTCTCCTTTTTAGTGCAGCAGAGGTAGGGAGAAAAGACACAACAACTGAAATTTACCTGGGATTTCCAAACTCAACGTAGAATATAATACCACCTGACTGACACCAGGTAATATTATACCTGATAGAGATACATTAAAAGAATGAACATCACTATGGTCAAACTGAAGTCAACTTTTATGCAGAATCCCAAATTTAAATGTCTCTTTTCATTACATAGATATTAAAATCTGACCCGAGCAGTTTGCTTTGAGACCAGAGAAATCTGGCATTTTATTTCTTCATTAGGTATGAAAAAAGAATGACTTTGGTTATCTAACCAGCCATTTCATTCATGGCATCTATAGCAGATGTAGCCACATGGAAATGTATGCTGGATATTTGGATAGTTTAAATATTATGTACAATCAATAGCTTATAACCAGTGAAAATAAGAACATAGTTTAAAGTAAGTGTCCAAGATAAGATACAAAAAAACAGAGAAAGTGCTTGAGTCTACAGGTCTTCCCTGAAAGTTTCAAAAATGTTTAACTCTTTAAGTAGGTAGGGCTTATAATATAATTTTGCATAGCAGCTTAGTGGGTAATTTGCATTAAAAAACATGGACAGATTCTTCCATGGTTTTGAAAACAAATATATCCACATGCATATAAATTAAAACAAGTCGACCTACAGTTTCTCACAAAATTTTTTAAAAATCCATCATAACCTTTTCTCACACATTTGTCCATCAAAATCATTTATAGTGAAACCTGTTTCTGGGAGAAACATAATTTTGTCCAGATTCCACACAGCCTACATTTTTTATTTAAAGAATAAATTTTGGTTTATCAGCTAAGTACATTTGATCAGATGAAGAAAAGCTTTGTTACCATTCTGCTTAGGAGGATAAGTTAGGAAAGCAATCAGTAACAATGTTAGTTAGTCATCTGTTGAATAGAGGCTTTTTTTTTTTTTTCTTACAAAAAAGAAATAATTCAGTCTCTCCTGCCATAAATAATTTTCAATAACAAAGTGAATGAGTTTCAGATGATAAAAACACATACTATTTATTATACCTTCCCTAGTCTAAAAATTACTAAACCCATGGCTTTTAATATAGGTGAATGGAATTTAAAGTAATATTTTTGATTGCTTACCCATATCCCAATATTTAACTTGAACCTCTACTAGGTAGGTGAGTTTACAGTCACACTATCTAATAAATACTTTATAAACATACATTTAGCATTTTTTCACATAAAATATTAGATACTAATTTCCAGGTAAGGTCTGTTCAGTCACTTCAGAAAAGGACTTATTAACCTTTTTAAAAAGAAAAACACTTTTATTTTATTTATTTATTTGTTCCCTTTCTCTTCTTTTTATGGAAAGAAAGAAGTTTTAGGGAAAGAGGAGGAAGACTGGCTGCTTATAGCCATCTGTGCGGAATGTGGAGAAGATGCCTAAGTCCCAGGTCTTGGGGGCCACATCACTCTGCAGTTTTCTTTCCATTCTACACATGGGAGCCCTCAACATCCTCAATAATCTTCTTAATTCACAATGAAAAAGAAATGAAAATTTTGCTGGTTCTATAAAGAGGTGAAATATAAAAATGCTTATTTTTTTTATTTGGAAAATAATTTGCCATATTTTGGCATCTAAATACAAAATACTTATATATCAAGGTGTTTCATCATAAAAAGCACTTCATTTATGATTTGAAATTCCCACAAACACACTTAATGGAAACAACCTTGACTGCCCATCACAAGAAAGCTGTCAAAGTATGTAAAACAAGCAGCTTAGGGCTCTTGCTCTTAGGGCTTGTTGTTAGTGGACAAAAAGCCACTCATATATTTTCATTTTACATCACACTCAAAAGATATTAAAAACGTGTGAGTCTCAGTGCTATATGACAGTTCAGCATGTGTGTGTGTGTGTGTATAATTTTAAAAAAATTTTTTTCCCCTGCCAATACTAGGGATTGAAACCAGGGGTGCTTTATCACTGAGTACATCCCCAGTTGTTCTTCTTCTTCTTATTTTAATTTTGAGGCAGGATCTCATCAAGTTGCTGAGGCTGGCCTTTAACTCAAGATCCTCCTGCCTCAGCCTCCCAAGTTGCTAGGATTACAGGTGTGTGCTACTGTGCCTGGCCCTCTGTGACAGTTTAAACTTGAGCAAAACAAGCTGAAATGCACAATGCCCTCTCTCTTTCTCTTGCCCAAAAGCTTTGTTGTAATGTTTTAACCACATTTATTTTACAGATCTTCTTCATATTAGTAATGAGCAGGGTGGCTCAGAAATATCCTGCAAATCTCTGTGGCTTAGACTTTCATATCAACACAAAAAACTTCAACCAGATGGGTCTGCTGTTGACATCTGTGAATGCGTCATCAAATGCTCACCTTAATATGAATGTTCAAGCTCTTATCTGAGCTTATTATTTGTTGAACTTTTGCTTCTAGAAACCAGAGCTGGACCTTCAAAACACTTCCCTTTTAATCCCAGCACTTAGGGAGGCTGAGACAGGAGAATCACGAGTTCAAAGCCAGCCTCAGCAACGGGAGGCACACTAAGCAACTCAGTGAGACCCTGTCTCTACATAAAAACATAAAATAGGGCTGGGGGTGTGGCTCACTGGTTAAGTGCCCCTGAGTTCAATCTCCAGTACAAAAAACAAAAACAGAAACAAAAAAAAAAACACTTCCCTCTGTCAATTACATATGTATCTCAGGAGGAACCATCTTAGGTTTCTGAAGTTTCAAAACAAAAAGCTTTTGGGCTGACCACAGTAGCATATGCCTATAATCCCTGTGACTCCAGAGATTGAGGCAAGAGGATCACAAATTCGAGTCCAGGCTGAGCAATATAGCAAAATCCTGTATCAAAATAAAAGGGCTGGGAATGTAGCTCATGGTAGAATGCCCCTGGATGCATTCCCTGGTACCAGGGTGTGTGTGTGTTGGGGGGCACTTCTGAAAGATATTCTTGTCTAAATTTTCATTGCCAGTATAAAGTGGATCAGATTAATCATTTTTGGAGCTTCAACACTTACTTGAAGCTGAGGGCAGGACAGGCATCTGTCCCCAAGCTCTAAATACTGTTAATCTTACAGCATAGTGTAAAAAGGACTATTTATATGGGCAGAGAGAGGACAGTAGGGTTACAGCATCTGCTAAGATATCTGCTCTCATGTGGCCCACCTATTGGTCGGTATGCATTTCAAACAAAATAGATCAAGTTTTGCATGAAAAGTTGCATTTCCTTTCCTTTTTCTTCCCACCCTATTTGGTGCTTCCCACCCTCTGTAGTGCTCACATTCCCATGTAGCACTCCTGATAAATCTAGAAAATGAAACTATTCCTAGACCATTGCTCAGAGACCACAGAGCACATCCAAGTCAAAGTTTCCTCTTCTTTCAGATTCAGGGACTGTGCTAATCTTGACATTTTATATAGATATTATACTATTTAAAAATGTTTTCAGAGATATATACCCCTTTCAAAATTAGGGAAAATAAGCTGAGTATGATTCTTCAGAGCACAAAAATCAACATTCTTACAGCTACTCTGACCTAATGATGACACTGACAATATACAATACAATCAAAATAACTGTGCTATATTCTCATCACCCTGCCCTCTACAGGATGTGCTGTGAAGCCAACAAGTTGGCAGTGACTTGTTTATACCACTCTGTTGCCACAGAAAAGGGCCAGTGCCAGGGCCAGGATCCTGCATGGGCTCACATAGTCCAAAGCAACTCGACATGATGCTGTGCTAAAAAACTGGCTTCACTAACAAAGCTTACTCTTTAAACAAGCTAGTTCTTCTGGATCTATTTTCCTCAAAGAAATCTGCCCACCAGAAAAGATGCTATTAAGAAAGCCCACCTCAGAGACTACGTCATGAAACTAGGATAGATGATACACCCAGAATGGCAGTGATATCCAGTTATTTAAATAGTGACGCATAAAGCTCCACTAACCCTAACCAAAGGCACATGTGGTAAGTGATAAAAGATGGCTTAGCTTAAAATAAGGACTTTCTTTTAAAATAAATCTTATAATATCCCCTGGCTCCTACCAAAAATAAAGTCAGAAAAACCTAAAATAAGCAAAACTCTTCTTCCAAATAAGTGGTATCCCAACTTGCTTTTCAACTTGGTTACTACCAGAAAAGGAGTAGAAGGCAAGGCTAATCAAATTTGCAAGTTCTGAGTCCTAAAGGTAGCACTTATGAGTGGCAAAGCTGGTGATAAGGAGGGTTGTGATGGGCAAGTGGTATGTAGCAAGAGCCAGCACAGATGAAAGAACCCTTTGGTGATACAACACAGAGACTTCCTAAGGTTGAAAGAGTAGGCTAAGACAGTACACTACAACAAAGCATCCACCATCTGGAATGACCGGGAAGCAATAGCTGCTGTACACTAGCACCTGGGAAGGGATAAACATCCTAAATAAGACACCAAGGCTAAGCCCAAAACAAATTTTACAGGAAGAAGGAAAAAAACCAGCATCTCTGTCTGATTATGTCCAAAAAAGAAAAACAGAGCCACCCTTTTTTAACAGGAAAAATAAACAATTACTTATGAAATCAAATTACTTATAATAATAATTACTTATTAATCAAATTATTATGTCAACATGTTTCATTTTGGAGCTTATTAGAGTCCTTGAATTTCTGACTAAAGTAGGCTCTTCTTTAAACCAAGTTATGGTTCCACAGTTGCAGTGATATGCAGGTCCTTGGGAAGGCACTGTGCTGGAGGAGAGAGCAAAGAGCTTTCTTTTTGTGCTTATTTTTTTTTTTTTTTGAAGTGGAAATACTTCTTGTGACAGTCAAGGTTCTTTTCTCACTTTTTGCTGCTCATACAAACAGTCCCATGCGAGTGACTTTGGCCGACAAGAACGTGTGCAACACAAAAACAATCGGCTTTGGACAAGAGTGCAGGTCCACCGTCTATGGAGAAAGGACATTAATTATCTCATATATATACTTTAATAGAAAAAGAATAAAATAAACAAATTTAGATGTGATATTCTTCTCATTCTACTCTCCACCCCACTTACCGCCCCTGGCACTAGAAATTAACCCAGGGGTGCTTTGCCACTCAATTACATCCCTAGCCCTTTAAAAAAATTTTGAGAACAGGTTCTTGATAAATTGTCAAGGCTATCCTTAAACTTGTGATACTCCGGCCTCAGCCTCCCAAATTGCTAGGATTACGGTGTCTGCCACTTCTGTGTGATGTTCTAGTTTTTAAAAAGAACTTGGAAGGGCTGGGTATTGCTCAGTAATATTTGGCACATTCAAGAAATTGGTTCAATTTCCAGCATGTGCGCACACACAACACACACACACACAAAATAAAAGGAACTTAAAGAATGTGCCAGAGTAATGAAAACTTGGGAACTTCAAATAACAAAAAATGTACTATGAAGAAACATTATTCATTTCTCTTCTTCTAGTACTAGGAATTGAACCTGGGGTTTGCTCTACCATTGAGCTATACACCTGGCTCTTTTGATTTTATTTAAAATATTTTTAGTTGTAGATGGGCAACTAAAATTATTTTTATTTATTTTTATTTATTTTTATGTGATGCTGAGGATCGAACCCAGTGCCTCACACATGCTAGGCAAGTGCTCTACCACTGAGCCACAACCCCAGCCCTCTTTTTACTTTTTATTTTGAGGCAGGGTATTGCTAAAATTTCCAGGCCAGCCTTGAATTTGCAATTCTTCTCCTAAGTAGCCAGATTACAGGCCAGAACCACCATGTCCACTTTTTTTTTTTTTTTTAAGTGCTGGGGCTGGGCACTGTAAAGCATGGCTATAGTCCCAGTGATGTGGGAGGCTGAGACAGGAGGATCACAAGTTGAAGAGTAGTGTTAGCAACTTAGTGAGATCTTGTCTCAAAATTTAAAAAAAGGGCTGGGGATATGGCTCTATGATAAAGTACCTCTAGGTTCAATCCCCAGTATCCACACTCCACCCCACAAAAAAGTACTGGGGATTAAAACCATGGCCGTGTGCATAAGCACATGTTCTTCCACTGAGTTATAGTCTTGGGTTCATCATTTAAGATTTCCAGCTATGGTTTTTCATTTGGAAGTAGAACTTCATTATCTGTTTTTGTTTTGTTTTGTTTTTGGTATGGGGGATTGAACTCAGGGGTACTCAACCACTGAGCCACACCCCCAGCCCTTTTTTGTATTTTACTTAGAGACAGGATCTCACTGAGTTGTTTAGCACCTCACTTTTGCTGAGGCTGGCTTTGAACTCGTGAGCCTCCTGCCTCAGCCTCCCGAGCCACTGGGATCACAGGTGTGCACCACCACGCCCAGCCGAGGTTTCTTTTATCCTGATCAGCAGGCTTCTGTAGCAACTGAGCCACTTTATTATCAATCCTTGGGCTAGTGATATAATAATTCAGTGGTAGAGCACTTACCTAGCATGCATGAAGCTCTGGGTTTGAATTCCAGCACCACACATACAAATAATAAAGACATTACTCAACTTTTATCCCAACAAACGGCTGATTATAGTAATGAATAGAATTACTTATTATGATAAAGACCTGTTTCTTAAAAGGGCTATTTCTTTTCTTCTTCACATTTTAAAAAACCTTTAGGGGCTGGGATTGTGGCTCAGTGGTAGAGCGCCTGCCTCGCATGTGTGAGGCACTGGGTTCGATCCTCAGCAGCACATTAAAAAAAAAAAAAAAAAAAGAAAGATATCGTGTCCATCTACAACTAAAAAAAATATTTAAAAAAAAAAACTTTTAAAAAAGAGAATGGTTTTCTTCTTCTTTTTTTTTCTTTTGGTACCAGGGGTTGAACTCAGGGGTTACTTGACCACTGAGCCACATCCCCAGCCCTATTTGGTGTGTTTTTTTTTTTAAAGAATATTTTTATTAGTTGTTGATGGATCTTTGTTTTATTCAATTATTTATATGTGGTGCTGAGAATCGAACCCAGGGCCTCACACATGCAAGGCAGGCACTCTGCCACTGAGCCACAACCTCAGCCC